>PVJA010000407.1:15198-114605 GCA_004027025.1 Myocastor coypus | reverse complement strand
GCCTATCATAATTTATGGATAAGAGTTTGGATGTGAGGGACAAGAGTCCTGCTCTTTAAAAACTTACTAACTGGAAGGAGTGGAGAGAAAGAATAAACAGGAAAATATTTTTCAGGAATAGAAATGAAAAAGAGAATAAATAAACATGAATATTAAGTAGACATAAACCATCTAGTTAAGAGAAAGAAAAGTGTCATTGGAGTAGAGTAGAAGGTGAAGAAAAGCTTATGAAGCCACAGAAGAAAGGTGACTTTTAAAGATAGTTGTTAATCTAAGAGCATGATCTACGCAGATGATACAATCACAATTAGGTTTCTAGATCAGTCTGTCTTAACAGGGTGGCGAGGATGGGGCCAGACATGTCCATAGACCAGTGGGTGACGTCATTTCTAATGTGACCCAAGGTACAGCATAATACAGCCAGGCAGGAATGGCAGACATGGAGAGTGAAAGTAAGATTTGGGAGACTCTGTGCAACAAGCACAGTCCTTATGACCCATTTAATATGACATTTGGTATTTAATCCATAACACATTCAGCTGTGTTATGCCCTTAAGTTCTTATCTTCTTTACAGTTCTTATATTAGGGAGACTATACGATATTTATGAATATAGGTCTGGTTTATTTCACTAATGAGTATATGTTCAATATACATCCATTTATATATGAAGTCTTCAAACTTATCATTCTTTATGGATGAGTAGTATTCCATTATATAAAAATACCACATTTTTTTAACCATTCTTCAAATGAGGGGCATTTTGGTTGTTTCCAAGATTTGGCTATTACAAATTGGGCTGCTATAAACATAGGTGCACAGATATCGCTATGGTGTGAAGTTTTCAGTTCTTCTGGGAAAATTCCCAGTAGGGGGACAGCTGGATTGAACGGAATAATATGACATTTGGAAGAAAGGGCAACATCAAGGATAATTCTGGATTGGTTTAGCAACCAGACGATTGTGCTACCACTTATGAGCGGAAGAAACAGTAAAGATCGGATGCAATGAAGCCTAGCTCTTGTTTGGCCTTCCACGTACTAACCAGGCCCGACCCTTTCTTAGCTTCTGAGATCAGAGGAGCTGGCCATGGTCACGTAGTATGGCTGTAGACCGGCTGAGATCTTTTTCATCAAGCTGCCTTTTGCGACCTGTGTATGGATACATCAGACTGGAGACCACCGAGGGCGTTAAACACGGGACAGTCACGGGGAAGGAGCCAGTGCTCTAAGGGATCGGTGTAGGGAGAAGCAGCCAGGGTTTCTCAGTGATTTCATACATGCAAAAGGCAGCAGGGTGAGTGAGAAAGGAGGCCAGGAGGCTGGAGGAAAAGCAGTCATTCCGGAGTGCCCAGGGCAGCAGCCCATGGAGAAATACAGGGGAGGGTTCAGCTGTGATAGGAGAAAGGACACGCCGGGCATCACAGGAGCGTGCACTCCTTCAGGGGGCCTGTTGATGGCTGTAGGTGGAGGCCGAGTGCAGACAAGAGAGCCTCTGCACACCTCTCCCTGGGAGGCTGCACTTCCGTTTCTATGCCTTTGCCCCCTCATGCTTTTGCTTCACTGCCTCATAAAAGTAAACAAGAAGAGGTAACCTTTTCCAGTCTACTATTTCTTCTTTGACTTTTCTCTTCTGCTGCTCCTGCGCACGTTGCTGTCCAGTCTCATCTCCTAAAACCCGAGTTAATTTCCCCTCAAAAAATTCAATGGCCCTTCTTTACCCAAGAAGGAGGTAGAAGTTGCAACTGTATTTTAAAGCTTAACTTGAAACCATGGGATTCACTGAATGGTCTTTGCCCTTGAAGGAGTATTTTTCCAGTGGTATTTTCACAATCTATTGCCCATACCTGTACAATAGATATTTTCCATTTCTGCCTTCATGTCTATATATTTCTGTTCCTATATTACACTGAAAATATCTGGTAGGGAATCACTCAAACTGTGGACTTAACAATAAAAACAGTTGTAACAATAAGAAGCACCACAAAACAGCAACAGTAATTGTAGCAAATACACCAGGCTAACATCATGATTAATACTTGGGGGCTTCCTGTGTGCTAGGTATAACGCTCAGCTTGTTAAGTTCATCACTTAATTCATTATTTCTCAATTCCTTAGGGACAAGTCCTACTGTTATCCCAATTTGACAGATGTAAACCCTGAGGGTGAGTAGAAGATACACTTCCAAGATGAAAGGATTGATAGGTATAGAGTACCATAGATAGAGAAGAGGATATGAAATTCATCTTCTCACCAAGTCTGTGTGATCTGTTCTGTTGTAGTTCATGGTCGTCAACTTCTGCCTAGGGGCTTCCAAATCAAACAAGCATAATACCTTTAGCCTGTGTCATACAGAGGGGAATGGGGCGGCCTTCAATTTGCTGCAACTCCCATGCACATTTAAATGAGGTCTGCTTATGAGGATGGTTTACTTAATCACCAAGATTCAACTTATATGTGCACCCAGGGAACAAAGCTAAAGTTTGCAGTCTGAAAAGAGAAAACAAAATAAAAGCAACATCGGACCACTGGGTGACAGGAGAGAGGCCGTGGGGAGCACTTGCCATGCGGACCTCTGAGAACAGCACGGAAGGAAAAGATGCTGGGTTTTGCTGATTTCTTATTGCTCAATGAAAGGAGATTTCATTTCTAATTACGGGTGAGCTATTTTTGTCACATTCCCCTACAGGGTCACTGCTTCCAATCCTGCACTTATTAATTTGGGAAACATTTTAGAAAATAGTTGAGATGAAGACTGATGGGTGCTATTTTAAACTATACTCCAAAGAGAGAGGCTGAAATATGCAAGTCAGTGCATCCTTTGGTGAGTTGACAGGCGGTGAATTGTAGCAAAGAAGGAATTAAGCTTCATGCCAAAATTAAGCCTTACAGAGCAGCCTAGCTATACAGCCATTTCTATGGCTGTGAAACCTGGTTCTGTTAGCATGAATATTTTTATTTCTAGAATTCCACTTGAAGACCTCCAAATTACAGTACCAGTCAATGAAGGAATATATATATATATATATATATATATATATATATATATATATGCAAATGTAGCTAGCTGTACATTTTTCTTTCCCTGGTCTGGGTCTTCATCATCTTATGCCTAGATTATAATAATCTCCTCCCTAAACTCACTGATGGTCTTTCCCATGTCTGTGCCATTGTGCAAGCCAAGTCCAACTGATTCCTTCTAAAACGTCGCTGAGCCATCCATAGTCCTCCAGTGCTTAAGAACAGGCACCATCTCCTTACTGTCCATACAGCAAATACCCTATGTCAGTTCAACTTAACATGCTAAGGGCCTTGCTCTATATTTTCAACATGAAAGTATATCTTTACTTGACCTGCATTCAGCTTCTTCCCAGTCTTCTGACATAGATTAGCTTTACTTCTTACCTCATCTTTCTTATCCTATAGTTTGTGTATATGTTTTATCATCTAGCACAAAGGCCACCAGTTTAGTGACCTCTTTCACAAATGCCACATCATTTTTATTTAAATAGTTATTACTTCTCTGCCTATATTCAGTGTGGTATGAGTATAAGTTATTGTTGGGATTACAAGGGAAACAATTTAATACAACACATATAAGTTGTAGGATTATTTTGTAATAGTCACCCAAAGAGTCCCACACAAAGAGTGTGCAGGAAATCTGTTAACATTTTAAAGACCCAATCCAGATGAGGGCCTGAAACCCATGGCGATGTCTTGCGCAAGTTCAGCTAAAGAACTATATCTCAAGCCTGGAATGGTAGCACATGCCTGTAATTCTAGGTTGAGGCAGGAGGATCATTGCAAGTTCAGGACCAGCCTGGCCTACAAAGTGAGCTCAAGGACAGCTTAAACTACATAGCAACACCATATCTCAAAAACACACACACACACACACACACACACACACACACACAGAAACAAAGAAGGAAGGAAGGAAGGAAGGAAAGAAAGAAAAAGAAAGAAAGAAAGAAAGGAAGGAAGGAAGGAAGAAAGAAAGAAAGAAAGAGAGAAAGAGACAAGAACCCATAGTAGTGACCCCTACCAGTTCAACTGAAGGTCAAAGAGTCCAGTAAGTTTGTTTTGTGAATCTGTAATGGAAAGACCCAGTGATCAGTGGTGGAAGCTAGAAAATCTATGCCAGCAGGATAAAAGATTTGTACTAGCAGACTGAAGGATCTGCCCTTGACACGAGAAATGATACTTAAAGTAAGAACTGGAGCGTCCCTGAAAGGCACCATAGCCATCCTCAATGGCAATGAGGTCCTGAGCTCCTTGGGTGAGAACAGCCATCAGGAAAACCCACATGACAAGCCTTTCCAAGAGAACCAACAGCCTTGCAGGCTTCTTCCTCCCCAGTTCCCCTTTTTATATTGCTGGCAACAACCCTCAGGTACCCTCCTCTAGTACCACACTCATTCAGTTCAGTGGGTGTTGCAAGTTGCCCATCAGTTGTCCGATTGCCAGAATGCATGTGTTCAACCCCCTTAATTTATTGCCTTTTACCCTTACTCAATTTTTATGTAAATATATTATCATCTCAATTAAATCTTGGAATCATTTATGATTAACTGCATCCTGACATAATACCAGGCAAATACTGTTGTTTAATGAATACACATATAAAATTTTTCTGGAAATGTAAAGTGTTTTGGTCTTGACTTCTGCACTTATGAGCTATATGACCTTAATAAAATCACTTAATTGCCTTAAGAACCAGTTTGTAAATTTATTATCTAAGAGTAATTAATGATATACTATAAAGATATGATATGAAGAAGGAAAAGAAAGAAAAAGAAAGAAAGAAAGAAAGAAAGAAAGAAAGAAAGAAAGAAAGATAGATAGATAGATCCTTGGAAGACAACAAATCTATAGTTGCATATATTTCCGCATAGAGCATGAAAATATATCTTTCTGGGATTAATTTTTTTTTTCAATGTACTTGATACAGGATCTCATACACAGCGCAAACTCATGGTGATCCTTCTGCTTTTAGCTGCCCCAGCATTAGCATTACAGGCATATTCCACCACTCCACATCTCAGGGACCAGCTCAGAGCATGCAGGGGTGGAACTGGCATCACATATGGTGCTGGAAATTGAACCCTGGTCCCTGTGTTTGCCTACGCAGGTGTTCAGTCCAGTAAGCTATCTTGTCTTCCCTCTGGGTTATTTTTAAAATATATATTTACAGATAGTTAGACTGAACCAGGTTTAAATGGATGATTTAAAACAATATTAAAAGCAAAGTAGGAAATAACTAATCAAAAGACTTGCACACAGCAAGTGTGCATAGCAACTGTATCTGTAATAACTCAAAATTAGAAATACGCTATATATGTGCTGACATGTCAGCAAATAAGCAAACAGTAGCATATTTATCCAAAGTGCCGCTACTGAGCAATTTATAAGAAAAGAAATGAGAAAAAAAAGAGTAACTCTTAAAAGTATTATGCTGTGTAAATGATAGGCTTCCATTCAGATGCAATCCAACAAAAGAAAATTCTAGTGTTTCATGTCACATTGGGGGTGCTTCACTGTTGTCTGTTGCCTACTGGTGGATGAAGTTTAACTAGGAGTCACAAATCGCTTTTCTGGACTCACTGCTATGTGGTATATTTTGACTGTCATGATAGTTGCACAGATGTACATGATTTATGTATGTGTTTGAACATACTGGTGTATTTTACTGTATGTAAATGTTACATTTCTCATCATTTTTTATACAAACTACATTTAAAATCAGTGGAAGACTGTACTATACGTCTCACAGAAAAATAAAAGACAGTGTGAGAAATATGTATTATATATGGCCTCATTTCCTAAGGGGAAAATGAGTAATATTATTTTCTTTTTGGTGGATATTAACCAGTAAGGATGCTCCTTTGATGGTGAAAAAAAGTGAGTGGCGGTGAAACTTACTCATGGGCCTTTGAGATCAAACGTATCTGTCCAAATCAGACACATCACTACTTCCTTACTGATGAATTAAAACTTTTTTAAAATCAAGGGGAAAATGATGCTATCATCTGTAGCAAGCAGCAATAGTTAGAGATGTCAGCTGCCCCTAAAATGGCCAGCACCCACACTACAGAATCTATGTTTCTTAAATCTAAAAAAAAAAAAAAAAAAAAAATCGGTGAAAGCTGATAACTGCATAGCTTCTACATTCCCCAATTAGCTCCTTTCAGAACCAGAATACACAAACACTTTCTTGCATTTAATTAAGTATTGCAATTCCAGATTATCTTTGATTAATGAAGAGCGATATAGCGTATAGCTAGAGTTATGTGATTATTTCACAATTGATCTTTAATTATTCCATCTGATAATAATTTCTCTAATTTTTCATAATGTTCTCATCTGGCTTCTTATAAATGGGCTATAACAATTAATAATTTTCATTAATTTTCCCTGAAAATGATTTGGAGTTTTAGATAGAACTCTTAACCTTCAAAAACTGTTTGAAAAACTTTAATTAAGGATAAGCCATGCCATCCTATGGAAAACTGCACCTTTTGTCAGATATAGCAGCTCACATACATAGTCAAATGCATCATTTTCTTCTCTTGGAGTTGAGGAGCTGATACTTGGATATATACATCATCTGCTTCCCCGCTGTGTTGTTAGAGTGTGGTGTTTGGTGTCAGGAAATGTTGGTTTCAGGGCAGCCTGACCACTTTCTCTGTGACTTTGGACAACTTAAGCCCTCAGCTATCTCAACAGTGTTCACAAGATGGAAATTAGAATTTTCATTGGGAGATCAATGCTGCTTCAGAGCATGGGAGTAGATGCAGTGAACTGAAGAGCGTGAAGAGAGATAACAAGAGCCTGAACAGAGTATTTTATTTATAAATAAACAGAGCCAAATATTGCCTCGGAAGAAGACCCCGTCTGTGAGCCCCAAGGAAAAGGAGAGGCAACCAGCAGGCCTAAAGAAGAGAGGGGTTCAAGGAGAAACAATGCACTATGTGCCACTGTTAATGTTGAACACAGATCACCCCACTTAACCCTCACACTAGACCTCTGAGGAAAGTGCATGTCACTCACACTTAAAAAATTAAAGAAAAGGAAATATAAATATATCCCAGTCATCCAGCAAATGGGGACAGAGCCATGGCTTCAACCTAACACTATGCAATTTTGAAGCCCAGTTTCATAAATAACATACTGAATGAACTCCTGGACACATTCATCCTAATCCTTGGTTCCTTGTATGCACTGGGTATACGAAAATCCCTACGGAATATGGACTGGAAGAAGCCACGAATCTTTCTTGCTGTTATATCTTGTACAAGCTGAACCCATACATGCATTTGAATAGCCTAGGCAGCTGATGGACAGTTTGGTCACCTTGACACCACTTAATATCAGCATCTAATGTTTGAGTGGTTGGAATTGCTGGACACTGAGCTGCTGAGATCAAGAAGCTGACAGAGAAGGACTAATGACTATCAGGGAACTTATACCTTTGAGCCTAGGGTTCCCTTCAAATTGTATTTAAAGAGCATGACTTAGAAGATTTTGAAAACATATTGCCATTAATTAATATTTAGAAACTCAAGTATTGTTTCTAAATATAGTACTGGGCTGATTAAAGCAAAAATATGTACAATTTGCTAAGAATGTTCGGTGGGCCAGGCACTGTGCTACATATTCAATATATATATGATGTCAGAACACATTGGAATAGCATTCCTATCTGCATTTTCAGTGTGAGAAAACAGAAACCTAAAGTGTGCAAGTAGCTTGCTAAAGGTCATGCAACTCAAAAATGGCAAATCCAGGAATAAAACTCTCGCTAGAATTAGTTTATACAGCTTCTCTACACAGATTATTTACTAATAGAGCGATATATCAGTTCACTGGGCATTGAAAGTGCTTATACATAGTTATAATTTCCCAAGAGTTAATTTAATACTTCGGAGAACCAAATCTTAAAATTCACGATTACTGGGGAATAGAACTCTTTCTAAAAGTACTGTGTGTCTTTAATCCTTCTTTTGTACAGAGTACTAAATAGTGGTATGCCTGACAGCAGAAGGCATTTGTTATGTTCATCAGTCATAGTACTATTTCACAGGTGTGAGACCAGTGGGTTGCAGGTTATATAGGATAACGGCATGCACCAAGGATTTCTCTTTAAAAAAAAAATCCATTGGTGTTGTCTGACTTTATTTAGAAAATTTGCATTTTTCTTTAAACTGGAGAAAAGAGGTGTTTCCATGTTAGGCATCAGGAAACATAAAACACAGACAATTTTCTACAAAATGTATGAAAGAATCAACACTCAAAATATCAATCTCCCAAGTAATTTTCTCCTCCCTGGGAAATGACCTTGTTCCTGATGTTCTCCTTCCCTTTGTCTTGTCAATGGGAGTCTGAGGACAGCGGGCATTAGCAGCACAAAGCATCAAATCGACACCCGCAGGTTGGTCTGTCCTGCTCAGCTTATCCCCAGGGGTAAAGACAGTGTGGAAAACCCAGCATCACTTTGAGAGAATTTTAAAGAGTGAGGGATGCCTCAGTTCCTATGCAGTATTTGTAACCAGAAGTTCTGGACATGCAATGGAATGCATATGCACAATTTTGATGAAGTATTTTTAAACAAACAGCAATTAAGATAGAAGCCAGTATTTCACATTTGCAGTTATAATGGGATTCATCATTCTTTTCACGAATGTCTTAACACCTGACTGAGGTTCAGGTGTTATGGCAAGATTATACCTATTAAGAAAGTTAAAGAAAAAATATTCATGATGCCATTTTTTTTTTTACCACTTTAAGGTAAACTGTACTTGTGCCACCCAATAGACTGGCTTTATTTTACTCTGCTAAATCAGCCACTCTGAAAGATTCATTTCTAGAATATACCAAAGGATCAACAAATTTGCCACAAGAATATATGTTCTTACATACTCTCCTGAGTATTTTTATACTAGAAAGCTGAGAGATAGCTCATTATTTACCATTTTTACAAAAATCTACAGTAAATGGAAAATAAACTGTGATTCTGTCTATTATAAAATGAAACATGTGCATTTAACTCACCACTTTAAAGAGTTCAAGTGTTGTGTTGGCTGTTTCAGAAGTCTTTGCTCTGAGTTAACCAAATAATAGGGTTTTTTTTTGTGGTTCTATGAGTTATTGACTGATTTCTCCTGGCTATATTTAGCTTAAGTTTGTCTCATTTTAAACCCTCATCATTAACTATGAAACAGTGGGCATCTATTGTTTAATTTTTATTTTATTTTATTTGTTTTTGGTACCAGGGCTCGAACTCTGGACCTTGCTCTTGCTAGGTAGGCACCTATGCTATGGCACTGCATTATCTCGGAGGCCTCCATGTGTATCTAATTGCTGTTGTTTATTACAGCTCCATCTACCATTCTTCTCCTCCCTTTCCTGTTTTCTTTGCACCTTTCTTTCCACTTTTTGCTCCTCTTTATTCCCTCCTTCCTTGTCCTGGCCATTGCCCAGTTTTCTTTTTTTTTTTTTTGGGGGGGGGGACTGAGGTTCGAACTCACGAACTTGCACTTGCCCAGCAGGCAGTTGTGCCTCGGAGCTATCTCCCCAGCCCCGCAGTTTTCTTTAAAGATGCAATTAGAGTTAATTTCCTTAAAAGTGTACTCTAAGATTCTCCTTAAAATTGGGACTGTATGTTTGAGGTTGCATTTCAAACTACAGCTTTCATGCCATACAACTTGAGTTATACCTTGTACACTCTACTACCGCATAGCTTAGCTTCCTACAGCAGTAGGATGAATGCCTTCCTGTCAGTCCCAATTAAGCCCTCCCATCATCTGTCCTGATTAGCGCAAAGTGGGATGAGGTGAAAATGATGATTCATGTTTTCAGAGGCTAAAGCAGAGAATGGCCGTGGCTAGTCCCTTCATTAAATGCCCCAGCACCTGCTCACCACAGGCAGAGCTGTCCAGTGATAGATGTGCCTTTAATGTGGCATCTAGGAGCCCTGAGGGGCTATGGAGATTTAAGCAGCTTGTTAAAGAGCTGTCCTCTCTTCTCTGTCCTTGGAGCCAGCACTCTTCCCTGCACTTGTAACTGGCAACCTCTGTCTTCTCTCCAGGGCTGCTGCTGTTGTCTGAGCCTCTCCTTTCTCTTTCTCTTGAGCTGACTCCCTTCTGACTATTTTCCCACTTCTTTCATGACTCCGCTAAGTTCTGGCTGGGCACTTGGACTTTCGTAGCTCTCAAAGCAGACCCAAAGCTTTTGCATTATTGCATAAGTAACTACACTCTATTTACTTGTAACATTTGGAGAGTTGGCTCTCAGACTCACTGGCAAGTCCAATTGGGAGGTGATAAAGAATTTGAGCTATAAACTGGATTATCTTGATTCTGCCACTCTTGCAAAATGCCAATCAGTTTCTTCATATGAGAAATGGAAATAATTAATGAGAGTGCCCACCGTGTATGTTTGTCCTGATGGCTAAAGAACACAAACCAAACAGTGATGGTGACATGGGAAGAACTCAGTCCACATTAAATAGCTTTACATTTTACTGTGTGATTTGCAAGGCTTGTTCCGTTTCTTCTAGTGCAAAAATAATAGCAAAACACAATTATTTGTAGGTTTAATATTTAGATGATGTTTGATATGAAACCTCCAGATATGTTGGGTTTCTTTTCAGTTCCACAGCAACTTTTTGACATTTTGTGTTTTCTCTTTCTTTGCCCTCAGGAACAATGAAAATACACACACAGACACACACACACACAGACACACACGCGCGCGCGCGCGCGCGCGCGTGTGTGTGTGTGTGTGTGTGTTCATCACCTCCTAGATGTCCTAGGTTTGCATATTCTATTCTGCTAACTTAGGTTAGAGTTAGTGTCTACATCTGAAAAACAAAAGAAGCCAACAATCTGGCTGACAGAACAAAACAGAATCCTTAGAATTTATGTTCCCTTTAGAAGACATTAGATTCCTTTAGACACATGTTTAAATCACAAGGAACCTGAATTCCTTTCTTTCTGTCCCACGATATAATTGTACCTGCTTTTTATACACACTGAAACATTAGATCACAAGTTCAGTTTAGATGAGTGCTAATAGAAAACACTCAATTTTTTTATAACAGCTAACAATGAATTAATAGAAAAGATATATCAAAAAAGAAGACAGCATAGAAGGAATTCTATGGCACTACTGCCATGGAGGTAGCACCAAGCTATTGCGGAGAGCAATGCTGGGCCGAGAGCTGTTTAAACTACAAAAACCAAGACAGTTCCATGTGAAGAGCTTAGAGTCAGCCCGTCACTTGCAGAGGAGAACCAGATGGTGAAACCTTGGAGAAGCAGTCATATTTTGACTAGTGTCCCTCTGAGAAGAGACATACTAACGTTTTAAAGAGAGATTTTCTTCTACTAGTGGATTAATTTACAATTGAAGAAAATAGAACTAAACAGTGAATTGTATGGCAGTATGATTTTGCCTTCTTGATTCTCTTCTAGAGATTTTCCTCAGAATAGTTTGGATTCCATGACCCCAAATAAATACTACCCAAAAGAAATTGTCGTAAGGTTGGATCTAACTTTGCACGATTTGGAAGCATTCCCCAGGTGCGATGGATGTGTACCACATGGATCAGAATGAGTAATCTAATCATATCAATTTTTACACATAAGGTAAATAAATGTCCAGAGAGTTGGGAGCAAGATTAAAGGATTAAACTTTCCTGATTATCAACAGATCTTTTAGAGAGACAGAATGGAGTGGTAATAAACACAAAGTACTCAAATCCTATTACAACTATGACCCTTATAGCCTGGGCAAAGTTAAACTTTTTGTGCCTTTTCTCATCTAAAATTTTTGTTAATTTTACTTGCTTCACAAAATTATGTTGAAAATTAAACAATTTCAGAAATGCAATGTCAAAAGCATAGAGCTTAGCAAAGGCAAAACTTCCAAGACAAAAGAGTTGACTGTGTTATGTGACAGCATTTGGTAAATTTTTGCTCTGAGCTGGCTAACGGTTCTGCAAGCTCAATGCATTAAATGTTTGGTCACCAGCTTGTGGTACTGTTAGGACATGGCAGGACATCTAAGAGGTGGATCTTAGTGGGAGGAAGTTAAGACACTTGGGAATGTTCTTCAAGGTAGTATTTAGATCCAATGCTGTCTTCTCTCTCTTTTCCCTTCCAAGCTACCATGTGCTTAGTTACTTTAACCTACACTCTCTGCCACGATGCTCTGCCTTACCAAAATCCTAAAAGCAATGGGTCAACATGCACTAAAACTTCTAAAACCATGAGCCAAGTTGCTTATCTAGGTGCTTTATTATGGTAATGCAATGCTACTATCAATTTCAAATGCTGTATAACCTATCATATCAATTCTGATTAAGAACATATTAGCCACACTTTACAAAAGGGCCCAGACTGAGAAATATTAAACTGTTGGTGCCCCATGTCAAACCCATTTCTGATTAACTAAAAAACCAGTTCCATAACACAAGAGTCAGTCCTCTTTCTCACCTAAGAAAAGCAAGTATTACATTGACTCTTTAGGGACACTGAAGAAATAAAAAAGAACCAAAGTCTTTCAAAAGTTAGAGTGCATCTTTTCTCCCCTGCAAATGAGAATGATCTATTTTATACTTTTGCGTCTAATTTTAAAGTGACAAAAGTGTATCTGAAAGGACTGCACTCTCTTGGGCACACAGAAATGTTCCTGGCATGAAGCACATGTGTAATTGTGCTTCTTTGGGGGAAGAGGAGGAGAAGAAAAAAAAAAATCTTGCAAGTATGATATTACTGTTGCCATCTGCCTTTAGGTGAAATTCTGTAAGCTTATTTTGAGCTGCCGTTGGACGCCGGCTTCTCTATGTACTGTGAAAACTGCCAGACCACCTGCCACCCATCCCTACTAGAACGGAACTGACCATGATGGCTAGGGGAGCTCCAGAGACTGTCCTTTTGTATCCCTAGCCTCTGGACTGGGCCTCTACCATATTTCTTCTCTGTTGGCCTCCTAACTCCAAAGGACAATAGGTGTGCAGGTGAAACAACATGAGCGTTTTTATTGTACAAAAGGCAAGGCAAGTAGTGCATGGATTTCTTAAAACCAAAATGTAGTCCAAAAGGAGAATTCATCCAGGAGGAGCAAACCGCCCATGCAAACCATCTGCAGAATAACCACATGACAGACCCAGTGGTGATTACATAGTTGCCAATAAAACAAGCTTAGAAGCCTCCCAAGGAGACAAATGCTTCTGAAAAATATCTGCCACCGCTTAACATATGGGTCTGTGATTGCTGCCCGAACAAAGGGATGAAGCAAGGTAGGACAGATCTGTAGCTGAGAAATACTTGATTTTGTTATAATAAAGAGCTGCTTTTCTTTTCATGATTTTCCTTTTCAGAGAAGCAGAGCTCCCAGAAAGATGACTAGTGTAAGCATTGAATGGCATTCTGGGCAGTGCTCGGGAAGGAACTGCATTTATTTGGAAAGATGTAGGTTTTACTTTTTTTCCCATCGTTTTGAATTTCAGTAGCTCGATATCTTCTATGGTAGCCCACGGGAGGCAGGCAATAGGGGAGTTGGCAAGTGTGCCTCAAAGTCTCTTCCCATTCTCTTCACTCCATACCTAGCTAGTGTTTGTGCTCTACCTTGCATGACTGGGCTAGAGGGAGACCAGAAGGTGTAGTCTGCAGGACAGAGCAGCAGCATGATCAGCCCGCCGTGCACCCCGGGGCCAACAGGACAGAGGAGCTCAAAAGCTTGGAAGGACATCTGTCTGGAACTTCCTTGGCTAGGGACACTGAGAAGAGCTGTCTCCCTGGCAAAGAGTATTATTGCCATCATGTATTGCCCCTTCTTCCAAGTGGCGCCTTTTGGGTATTTCATCTCTTTCAAAGGGGGAGGGGGGGAACATGCAATGTTGGACAAAGAAGGGCACAGTTAGGGGTGGTGAAAAGAAGTTCTCCTGAATATCGAATGCAACAACACACAATGCATCCAGAAGAAGAAAAATCTGTTTAAATGACCACATCCGGTCTTGCCAAATGCTACCCAATAAATCACAATTAAGTACACTTCTAGGAAACTCCAGTGAACAAAGCAGTGGTTGTGTGGTGAATAATTCAGAATCTACATGGAATCCTCAAAAGGCAACTTAAACACTTAAAATTTCAGCAAATAAATTGGTGGTAATGATAAAATCTGGCTATCACTTGAAGAAGCTGAAGTGAGAACAATGATATTGCCATAAAAATGCAACAGGAAAACTAGTGTGCTACAACCCCCACCGGGTAGAAAATGTTTCGTAGGGCAGTAGTTAGGCTCAAGACAAAGGTAGACCTAGTCTGCCCAAGGGACTAGGTCAGCCAAAAGATAGCCAACTGACAAGAGGGTACTTTGTAAGACCAGGACATAAAAGGAGAAGATCTCACAACTTCTTCCTTCACAGGTAATCACAGACTGGTTCCCAAGGCGAGATGTAAAAATGTGAGACAATTAGATAATGAAACAAGATCATACACAATTAGGTAGAAAATTATACACAACACTATAAAAAGTGTCACTTATATTAAAACTGAAGGAAAAATCAATGGGGACTGCAAGTCTGAGGGAGGCAGCTCTAAAGGCACAACTTGAGTGGAACTGGGAAATTTGAATGGCACTGCACTAAAGAAAAGTTAGGGCAAAGATTTCTAGATAAAAGAAATCTCAGGAGCAGGGGCACTTAAGTGGAGATGAGGGAGATGTGAGCAGCATTAAGTTTAAAGAGGCAGAACAAGATAAGTTTGCGGCACGTGGAGAGGAGAGCTTAGCAAGTTTAGGAGAAACTCGGTTGATTAAGTTGTATAATGTCCAGGAGGCTTTCTGAAGCCATTTAATCCTATTAATGTTAGTAATCTTACTAATATATTTTGTATTATTGAGCAATTCATACGGGATAGGCACTCTATCATTTCACATACACAATTTCATATGTTTTTCTCAAAAGCTTTATATGGCAGGAATCACTCTTGTTGCCATTTAAGACATAGAGCTGAAAACTAGAAGAATTCCATGAAATTCTCCCAATCCACACAGTGGGATGTTAGTCAGAGCCGTGTGACCTCAGAACGTCAGTCCTTAGCTCTCCTGCCAAAGCCTCTTCAGTAAGAGAGTAGAGAGATGAAATCTGGTCTTGTCCATATTATCAGCTATTAATGAATGAATATTAGATGCTGATCCTCTTAGCATACATGGGGAAGATAGGAGAAATGTGATAAGTGGTTTCCCAGAACAGTAATAATTCTGGAACCCTTGTAGATCAAGGGACCATGCTAGGTATCCATTGTCCTTATAACTCATTAACTGTCACAACCTCTGGTGGATGTGAAATATCTCTCTGTCTCTGTCTCTGTCTCTGTCTCTGTCTCTCTTCTGTTTCCGTCTTTGTCTCTGTCGCTCTCTTATTCTGTTCTGTCTCTAACACACACAAGCACACACATTTTTCAAGGGTTATAAATAAAATAAAGATAACATCATGATACCTACAATTTAAGAATCACAATTACCAAGCCTGTAAATAAAATGTCAACATCCGCCATGCCCATGTGTTCAGCACTGCCTGTGGTTACTTTCCTCCTGGCAGAGCTGAGTGGTTAAAACAACAACTTTCTAGCGTGCAAAACCTAAGCTATTTCCAATCTCACTTTTGAGGAGTTGTTTTCCTTCTCTGTCCTAAATCATGATCTTGCTGCTTTGCCTCACTGGCTGGTCACTGTGCTGTGCTTCTCCAAAAACACACATACCAGAAGAGTGACAAGAGAAGGTCAGCCAGGGGACAAGAACATCACAAGAAGTAAAGAACATTTCTTTGTCACTTTTAATTTGACATTTATAATAATGGGCACGTGGAAGGTGGCCTCTTTCCTCCTAGGCTATAGACTTGAAATACAAATGCAAAGCAATGGGAAAAAATAGCCACAATATTTTACGGAGATTTTCTTAGAGCAAAGAGGAAAAAAAAGAAGTATCATGGATCAAAGACAAGAAGACCATTTGGACAATCAGCTGTGGAAATCTGAAGTTGCCGGGGTGTTTGTAAAACCATAGAAACCATTACATCCCTAATCTGTACCCATAAAAGTAACTTCTTTCCTGGGATACTTGGGAACAATCAACATGATAATACTGTTATTTTAATGTTCACTTTTATTCAGCACTGCATATTTGCCTACCCAGATTCCAACAACTGACTACTTTCAAAAATATTTTAACCCAAAGAGGGACTCTCCGTCCACTCACACTAGTCTGGACATTAAAAGAACCACTGTGCTCTGAAATTCTTCAGGTTCCTCTTGTGTCCCTTTTGTGCTTGGCTTCCTGCAAAGCTTCACACTACAAAATTCTTTATTTATAATCTCAATTTCCTTACTAGGGGACACTCTGTATCCGCATTTCCATGACAAGCAGTGTAGAGAGATTGGGTACGTCTCTCGGTTTTGCATCCATTTGTACCATGGTCTCAGAATCTGAGTGAAGCGCTGACACTGACAGCATGCATCTCACCGCTGCTACATGGGGAGCAGTAAGGAAGGTGTTGATGCCTAATCCCTTAGTTATCAACCAACAACCAATCACAAGCACAAATCATGGAGTTATGGAGCATCCATCCCAGATCTTCACAGGTTGCAAAGCCTAACAACTGCAGTGTGCGCAAAGGAAATTTTATATATATATATATATATATATATATATATATATATATATATATACACATACACTACTGCTGGGTTTTTAAGGACATGATGGTGAAAAAAAATTTTTTTTGAGTTAATGTGGCACATTGTCAAGGTTGTGTCAACCATAAAGGTGATGTGTTGAAGTGACAATCAGTTTACTAAGGTAAAAAAGAAATGTGTTTCCCCCTAACTGCAGTTTGCTTAACCTCATTTTAAAAATAAATGGCCTACAGCAGACAGAAAGAAAATTTGGGCATTATCAGCTGTCCACATTGAGTACCACTATCTAAAAAAGCACACACCAGAAGCTTTGAAGAAGGTGCTGTGCAGTGTGCTTTTCATTAGGGTCAGCCTGTCGGGTAATTATCCCCTGGGACTTTCGGACTATAGTCTTCCTTTTCTTCTGTGCTAGAGAGAGCCAAGGGATATGCCCCATGCCCAACCCCACTTTCTGGTTCTCAGTGAAGTTTTCCTGGTGTCAGCTCCTGCCCCAGCTTCTTTGTGGGCCCGCGAGCCCAAATGTTCCTCCGCGTCAGGTCATCTTTTCATTTCCAGCCTCCCATTGAGCAGAGTCAAAAGAGCAACCTCCATAGAAGCTGATAGGAAGAAGCGAAGGGGATTGGAGAAGAAAGCCACAGTGGGGTCTTGCATGTATTTGTAAAAGGCTAGCGATAAAGTGGTAAGCATGGTCACACAAATACCTGGTGAGAGGGCTTCATCGGGCCCTTTCCTCCCCAGGCCCATGTACACAGATGCATACACAGACTGTAAGAGCAATACTTCCTGTGTGCAATTAATGAAAATCTCATGTAAAGGAGGACAGCTGATTCACCGTAATTATTTGCCTTTATATGTATGTTTAAAGATAGATAACTACCAACTTCTAGGCTTCGGGACACGGAAATGATTTTGATATTTAGAGAGTATCTACAAAAACCTAGAGAACCATGTGGTTGAGACTTTGCAAAAGAAAATATTCAGCTGGTCTAAATACAGTAAGTACAGCCCCATCAGGATGGGAGGCCGAGGCAGGAAGATCACAAATTTAAGCTCAGCCTGGCCAACTGAAAGTGTCCCTGAATCAAAATAAAAATGATTGATGTAAAAAAGGCTGGAGATGTAGCACACTGTGAAAGGTCTTCTCGGTTTAATAGCGAGTACTGGGAAAAGGGAAGAAAAAATCAAAAGAGCAAAGGCAAAATGATGTTAGGGGCAATGATACAAAAGCTGCAGGTCTGTTTTCTAGACTAGTTAGCTTTTATATTTTACTTTAAAAAGATAGTTTTAGGAAAGAAATGATCACTAAAAGGGGCATAAATTTAGTGCAAGCAAATTGTAGCAAATGTAATTTTGTTTGAGAAGAAAAGAGAACTAGACAGGCTAGTAAGGCACTACAGAGATCATATATCTAGATTTCAAAAAAACAGATGATAAATTCTCCCATACTATTGTGGTCACCAGAAAGAATATGCAAACTCTTTCATAGTGTGGTATATCACATGGGACAGTTTTCTTAAATCACAGAAATCTAAGCCTCAGTTTGTGGAACAGAACACTTTCTATTTGTATTCATGCAACACAAATGTCTACACCTGAATCTGACTCAGAAGCTCTGGGGCGATTTATGTCTGTTTCTCTTTAGATCTTGGCTCAATTCTCTTCTCTGTAGCCTGTGTGCTCAGTGAGGCCCACTCTTGAACGTAACTCTAACTAATCCACTTTTGGCTTCTCACGTTCAGTTCCAGTAAGAGCCGTTCTTCCACAGGTCATGAGCTTAATCCTGATAGGCTAACCTGAGTTTTGCACCTACTCCTGCAACCTGGTGATGGTGAACCCTTAGAGATGAGGACCCAAGCTGTACCTCAAAACCCACTTCTTTATTGCAAAATGCTACCACCACAGCAAGCCTAAATACTGGGGATTTTGTTTAGAAAAAAAGAAAAAAAAAAAAAAAAAAAAAAACATACTTTAACATCTTCTGTCTTAAAAGAAAAGCAAATAATATACGTGCCATAGCTTCACCACCACTACAGTGCCAACACTGGAATTTAATAGTCTTATTACACTCGGGCCAATCAGCTAGCTCAGTGGACTAAAGTGTCTGCTTAAACAGGCGCAGACTGGAGTTCAATCCCTAGTGTGCCCTGTGGGCCACACACCCAGGGCATGCAGAGACAGCAACTGAGACTGAGCATGGTGGTGCCCGTCCATTATCCTGGCACTTCGGAGACTGAAAACAGGAGGATCACCATGAGTGCTATCTGTGAAGTGAGACCCTGTAGATCTTGGACTAAATACATGAAAACAAAAATCAGGCTTGCTACCCAAGTTGGATCATAAACACAGCCCCCAGAAACTGCTCAGAGGGATGGAACAACTGGCATTAGCAATTGGAGAAAAGAATAAGATTTTATATATATATATATATATATATATATATATATATATATATGAACAGATAATTGTGCTGCTGATTTTTTGCGGGTCTATTGAAAGGAGCAGTAAATGCTGAATTTTTTCTCTCTATTATATTTTAAAAATTTTTACACCAATTTTGCACGTTTATATCTGTTAGTCTAAATGACTAATATGAAGACATCAATATATAATGTAACAACACTTGTTAAATCCCCATCATTTTGGTCAGTGAAATTCTGTAATGTTTGCAATATATTTTTAAAATAGTTTTCTTTTTTTCTTAAAATAATTTTCATTCCCTCTAAAAAATAAAGAGGGCCAGCAAGATAGCACAGCACTGCCATCTCCCCTAGTGGCTACTTAGGGAAGCATGCTGGCCCTGCCCCTGGGCCCTCTGATCAGACCAGAATCCCAGAGTGGTGGTGCATGCCTGTATTCCCAGTGCTGGGGAGGCTGGCCACACAAGGACCACTATGTGTCCAAGCTGTGTAGTGAGACCCTGTACCAAAAATTGATACATAAATAAATTAAAATAATAAAAAACAAAGTTAAAATTAAAAAGAAATTGGAAAAATGTTCTATAAACATACACACGTGTGTGCACACACGCGCGTGCGTGCGCACACACGCACACACACACACAGAGTGAATGTGGCAGAAGCACAGTTTCCTCAGAACTATATATCGTCTAAAGAAGAAAAAATGAGGTGAAATAGCTGAAAGGATGAATGTGTACTGGATATGGTTAGAGAAAGTGAGACTGTATTCTAGGATCATTACTTCTCAGGGCTCCACCATTGGCTTGGTAGTTTACTGAGCCCATGGTGCCATTCCTCACATTTTCAGTTCATGCAAAAGTTGCCTTAACTTCTAAGGACATTTTATGTTGAGTGCCTTACACATGACTCAAAAATAATATTGACATATTAGAGTCTTTAGTCAGCCCCAGGATGATGCCATTTTCTGTGTATAGGTAAAAGATTTGACATCAAAATCAAGCAGTAAGCTGGTCATGGTGGCACACACCTGTAATCCCAGAACTTGGGAGGCTGAGGCAGGAGGATCAGTATGAGTTCAAGACTAGCCTGGGCTACAGAAACAGTGAGCTCAAGGGTACCCCTGAACTGTCTCAAAAAAAAAAAATAAATAAATAAATAAAAATCAAGCAATAAATAGAGGATAGTGAAAACTCACCATGATAGAATTTTATTTTATTTTATTTATTTATTTATTTATTATTTTTATTTTATTTTTTATTTTATTTTATTTTCTTGTTTCAGAACCTTCGTCTGTTTATTCACTCATTTTTTATGGCTGGCTCAGCCTGCCCTGAGGGCAGGGCCGGCACAGCACGTGGTGCCGGGGATCGAACCGCGGTCCCTGAAGCCACCCAAGCTCCAAAGCAGGCGCTTTAGACCACTGAGCCATCCCGCCAAGCCCCTGGAATTTTATTTTAAAACAAACAAAACTCAAAGAAGTTTGAGTTAACTATGGATCAATTCAAATATCACTACAATGCAATGTGTAGGCTACATCATTAAAAATGTATCATTACAATCAAGGCCAGTTTAGTTGTCTGTTTTGTGGCCAAACAGATGCAAAATTTTACATAGTGACCCAGTGTTGCATTTTGATTATGGGTGTGATCTTTTGTATGTGTGTGTGAGTGTGTGTATATGTGTTTAGCAGTGAACAATTATATATTTATGTTTTTCTTTGATTTGATTTATAGTTACCTGTTTCCTTTGAGTATAAATTTCTCAGGGTTAGGGTAGGTAGGGAAGAGCGTGTGTGCATGTGTATGTGTGTGTGTGTGTGTGCGTGTGTGTGTGTCTGTGTCTGTGATATCCCTGCATCACTACATGGTAGCATTAATCAGTGTTTTTTAGAAAAAAATTAAAATATGTTGAAAAAATTAAGAAGATGGAAAGCAGTAATTTGGAACTCATAATTTCATAAGAAGAGATGTACTAATATGCTTCTGAGAAAGTTATTGTCATTCAGTTTCTAGCTTCCTTCAAACTAGAAGGTTTTGAAAACTAGGTTTTCAAAAGACCTGTGGCTAAGAAAACATTGCTCAAAGAATAATGCCTTCTTTTAGGCTCGCCTTCCAACGGAGTTCAGATGAACCTCCCTCAGGTATGTTATAGAAAGAGTTTGAACCGTGTAGGAAGGGAGATGACTAGCATGCTAAACTACTTGCCATTCTGACCTTTTGACAAGGCAAAATGGTAGGAAGAGGTTTCCTGAGCCTATAGTATTGCCATGCTCTGGAGGCTCTAGGCTCTTCTCCTTTAATGTTAAATCCACACCATTCTTGAGAGATGGAGTTTTGTACTAAACCATGCACAAGCTCAGAACTCATATCTGACTGTGCCAAAGCATAGACAGGAAGACAAGTTTGTCAGCAGCAAGATGCACAAGACCCTTAGATTCTTGATTCTATAGTAGTAAAGAAATAGAAATCAATACTTGGTCACATGTAGAATGGAAAAAATCAGACTGACTTACAGTACATACAGGTCAAGCCCCTATTTCATTATTCTATGCCTTTCACCTCCGTCCCATAAATAAATCTTAAAAACACCTTTTGAAACAAGTGAGCCACTAACCAGGAGTTGGATATTTAGCATATACATGCATGTATTATTTTTGGAATTATATATAACAAGAAGTAACTATTTTTAGAATGACTTCTCTATTTACATACAGACTGAAATACATATGTATGCATATTTTAATGTAAATACTAAACTGTTAATATTTGAGGCTAGGCATAAGCATGTTTCTAATATTCTAAAGGAAATGATTCTAACTTCTCATGCAATTCTTCTGTTGCTGGAAAGGCTACATCTTCTCTTTTAAAAAAAATCTCAATTATAGCTAGGTATGGTGACACATGCCAATAATCCTAGTGCTTGGAAGGTTGAAACAGCTACATCACCAGAGTTAAGGCCAACTTCAATTCTATAACAAGACATTGTATCAAAAAAAAAAAAAAAAGTCTCGATGACATCTCTGATACCAAAGCAAGACTCATTCTATCTAGAGTAGTTAATCAATGTTATATTCTGATATCACTCTTTTATGTTCTGAAACTATAAATCCAAATGCTTGGGTTATGTACCCCTGAGCTTTGATTGTTGTAATTCATAGTCAAATTTCAATTCGACTGCAAGCCATGCAAAACAACCAGATTCTACCCTATGGAAACTCCTGAAGAACACCATACAATCCTGGGCATAGAAAGATTGTTTAAACATTAAAATCAAAGCTGAGGCTGGGGAGATGGATCAGGAGTCAAAGCACCTGCCTAATAAGCCAAAGAACTGCGGTTCAATTCCTGGTAATGCATACCAGTTAGGCCTTGAAACTCTAGAACACCAGAAATCTCAGAAGCACCATGCCAGTCACCGAAACCGAGTGTGGTGGTGCACACCTGTAATCCCAGCACTTAGGAAGCTGAAAACAGAAGGATCATTTAGAATCCAGCTGTATAGTGAGAACCTGTACCAAATGAATGGATGGATGGATGGATGGATGGATGGATGGATGGATGGATGATTAAAATCAAACCTGAGCTTTTGGAGAGAAATGGATTATCTTTTCCTGGTAATTTTCATCATTTCTTCAAATAAATCTGTGGAAACTCTAGGGGTTGTAAGTCAGTGCTTAGATTCCTTAAAATGTGTTTTTACAAAGAAATTCATCTATAATCAAAGCAGCAATAATGAGTCAACCCGGGAAACATGATAATTTCTCCTAAGGGTTAAATTGTTTCAAATCAGAAGTCAAAATTATATTTATACTAATGACAACCTTAAAAATGTAACACAGCGTTCAATTTTTGCATAAAAATTACACATTTTAAATACCAAAAGCTTGATGTGAATTTTACACTCTGTTTATGTTAAACCCAAAAAGTGAACTTAAAAGTAATCATGTAAATTGAATGATAATAAGAGTTCTTTTATATTTTTAGACTACTTCAAATGAATAATTTAAAAGGCATCAAGCAAAATATTTTATTAACATAAAGTTAATGGTATATTTTTATAGTACCTGATTTTCAAAAATTTGCGCTGCGACATTATCATAATCAGCTCATGTCAGTTGTGTGCCATTTTACATACACTATTTTTGAATAAAGTTAATGCACTCGTTGGCACAGGAGTTCAGTTTAAATCTTGTTCCTAAACTATCACTGCCGGCCTTATTAGAATACTTTAATTTGCCAACTCCTCCATAAATCTGAAGTGAGGAAGGCTTATTCTTTGAAGTGTAATTTCTTTCTCTAGCATTTCTGACTATATAGCAGGGTCACATAAAAAGAATTGAATCGTTTTTATTAAAATAGGAGGGAAATAGTAAGAATCGGCAGCTTACTCACCCTGAAATGCAGCAGGAAGTAGTTTTCTTTAGAAATTATGTCATGGTACAAATAAAACTTTATGGAGGTTACTCTCCTGTAAATTAGATATTTATTTCTTTTCCATTAATGCTCTTTTTCTCAATATGTTGGCTTGGATTATAATATAAATCTGTAAATTACATGCACTAAAGAAAATTGGCCCATTTTCAAATAAGACGTTTATGCATAATTCTATAGCAAATTATATTTTTGGTATAAAATCAGGCAATTATTTAACAATTTTTTTTCTTTTACATATTAAAATAATGTAATAAATAGCCTTTGATACTATAAACTGTTCTGCCTTGTTAATTGACATCTGGCAAATAGCAGTGTAATTTTGCAAATAATCCTATGGTAAGGGATATAAGATACTTCATTTACAAAGCCATTTGGAAAATTGATTTATGACCACAGCCCTTTTCCTGGTTAGTTCTCCAAGTTTTACCAACAAACAACTTATTTCCTACCTAGGTTTCTTTGCAGATAGTATGATATATGCATCCTCAACTAGATAAGTACCAGTTCTATTTTTTTTTTTGGGTGGGGAGGGGGGAGTGCCAGGGATCAAACTCTGAACCTTATACTTACCAGGCAGGTACTGAAGCCACTGAGCTATCTTCACAGCTCTATAAGTTCTGACTTTTTTTTTTTTTTTAAGCACCCAATAGGACTATCCTTCCAGGGAACTCTATGAACACCTCTGGGCTCCATCAGCATCTCATTCAGTTTTATGCAATTTGTTTTTCTTTTTGTCTTGTACACAGAGTGTGACAATAAGAGTGTGACAATTCTACCTTTGATTTACTTCAGTAGGTCTCACCATTGTTTTGCACTTAAATAAAAAGTGTAAAATAGTCTTTAAATACAGAAATGGATGAGGGAATTTTTTTTTTTTTTTTTTTTTCATTGTTCCTGGGAATTTCTTTAAACCTCCCTTAGCTGCCTAGGAAAAAAGAACATTTTTTTCTTTTACTCTTGATGTTTTCAAGTTACTGTTTTCTTCGCATTTTTCCCCCTCCCTTGTATGTGTTTTAGTCTAATAGTGCTTTTGAGTGCCCAGTTACCGCTGTGATAAGTGCCACAGAAATACTTATGTAGAAAGATAGATTACTCTTAACTGCCTTGCATTCTCCCTTTCCCAAACACAACTTCCAGTGACAGAAAAAAAGAAAATGCCACTAGTTCATACAAATCAATGGTGTTTTTGTCTACATAAGGAGTCTGGGATTATGTTAAAGGAGGGATATAATCAATATCTGATTCCTAGAACATGGAGCCTTCTCTGTGGAAGAAAAACATGAAAGAAAAAAGAAAAAAGGAATAATGTCTCAGAAAAACAATGTCTTCCAGGAATATTCTTGCACAGTGCGAAAGTGACACGGTTCATTTTTCTCTAGGTTCAGTATGAGATTTAGAAGGAATTGAAGTGAATAAATTACTCCAGTATCATAAAATTCAAACACAGAAAGCAGTAAACTAAGTACCATATCATAACCAATGGATGAACAACCAGAGACTCAGCACTGTGGAAATAAACTTGGCATGTTTAATTACCCTTATCAAAGGATTTGGGACTTTGATAATGTACTATGTAAAATTGCTGCAGCATTTGAGAATAATCTGAATTAAAAATTCCAATTGATGATATGTCAAAATAAAATCTAAGAAGATGATGAGGTTGAAGATGGTGTCCCCGGAGACTTCCTTCAACACTTGAGTGTTTATAATCACCCAGTAAACATTTGAAGCCCCAAGATGTTCCAATGATTAATTTAAAAAAGAAACAAAGCAAGAGGAATTTGGTATGTGCAGGCCAGTGGCCTACTTCAAAGATTCCAAGAGCAGAGAACACTTTGTGATGGAAATTCTTTTCCTTGGGGGTTTCCCATTGCCACTCGGTATTCAAGATACTTTCCCGTATTTTGCCTGAAAAAGTTCAGCCTCCTCCAAAGAAACCAGACAATTCTTAACAAAAAAGAGAAAGATGATAGAAATCATTACAGAATCAGTTTCATGGAAAGCGCTGTCACCTTGGGGAGCAAGCTCTGTGTCAATTCAGTGCTGTGCACATGGTGCTCAGTTGCTTTGCATAATGCTTGTGCGCTTGGAAACCAAAGAGGAGCATTTTAATTAATTTCAAGTTCTGTTTTGCTTATTGCTGTCAACCTCAGACTATTTTCAAAACTGCTTAAAAGCCAGTTTATCCTACCAATACTTCTAGTCTTCCCAGTGGGGATTTAATCTCGACCCTGGATCCCCAAGCTTACCTCAGAAATTCTTCCAAGTATGCTCTTTTGTCGCCACTGCATACTGATGGGTTCAGAGCTTGTCATGGCTATTTATTGTCAGCCCTGACTCAAGTGCTGTAGACTGTGAGCCTGCACTGCCTGGGGGCCTATCCACCTGCAAGCACCCTGCTTCTGCACTGTGGGCTGAATCCAACCGTCCTTGGTTATTTCCATGAACAGAAGGTCTAGATGCTGTGTTTCTTCTTGAAATCGCTGTGGTTGTTCACCTGAAATTCCAATCACTTTCTCTGGGAATTTGTTCCACTCTCATCTCACCTTGGAAAGCTGAGCCAGGTGTGATATTTCATTTTCTGCTCAGATAAGCCCTTGGCATAGACATTTTATTCTGTACATACAATCACTTAGTAGTCAAATGTATCTTCTTTACTCTGCCTTAAGCATACTGTTTCCTGTGTCTCTGTGAGTCAAGCTTTTAGCAGTGCTCTTGGCATAAAAATAGATGTCAGGTGAATGTTTGTTCTTGCGTTTCTGTCTTTCACATTGCCTCACACAGTGTTTTGCTTGCAAGGATGTCGAATACCAGGGGCTAAATCTAAATCTGATGGTAGATTTTCCTAGAGTTATTGTGTCTCTTGTGAAATAATACAACACAATGGGCTGTTCATCCAGCTTGTAACAGTAACCTTTTCCCTCAGCGGACATTTGATTTTATGCATACTGTGTCTATGGGTAAACCTTTAGAACTAAGGCAAGAAACTTTGACCTCATGGGACAATGTGAATTTCTTGAGAAAAAATGAGGATGAGAGAAAGGAAGTTGTAGAAAAGAGTGTTTCTACTCTTGCATGATGTAGTAAAGAAGCTTGAGATTTTTGGGCACCCTATGTTCAAGTGCAAACGTGGAAGACACTAAAGGAAGTTAGTCTGGAGAGATCTTCAGAAAGCAGAAGGGAAGTATGAATTCCACACCACCCCTCTGTTCTTGGTCCTAGACTTGAGTTAGGGGATTGGCTGCAATGTTTCCCTTGGGTTTTGCGACACATTGTTTGCTTTTCACCATTTTGAGATAGGATGTCTCTAATCTGTTATGTTGCCTAGACTAGATTTGAATTTGTGATCCTCCTGCCTTAGACACCCAGAGTACTGGGATTACAGACAGGAATCACCAGGCCCAGCTTTCCTGTATCCTTCAATAAACTCTATTCTATTTTATCTAGCTCAGCCTCATTTATTGCCTATGATAAACAGATTCCTGATTGTTGGGGACAAGAAAAGTGATTTTAGATATATAAAATATCCTAGAGAAAATTGTATTAGATGTCTAATTGCTGCTATAACAAACTATATTGAACATAAAGACTTAAAATAACATTTTAAGTCTGTGGTTCCAGGGCGCAAAAGTCTATTTTATTTTTTTTTTTGCTGACTTTTTTTTTAGAAGTTATTAATGATGATTTGTAGTATATAAGCTTGCACTCCTTGCCTGAAGCTGCAACATGTGCAAAACATACCTTAATTCCTTTCTGCTTTCCCTTTGATTCTCTTTGCCCCTTCCTCTGTTTCTCAATCTCCCTTCTATTTAATTGGCGAAGCTCATAGCATCAGTATGGAAGCATTTTATTATGGAAAAATTGCTTTCTTTGTGTTGTCCAGCTCCAAGCAGCTACCAGCATCCTTAGACCCAAGGTTTTCTCCTTCCATCTTTAAAGAGCAATAGTGAATTAAGTGCATTTTGCAACACATTGCTCTTTCTCTTCTCATTTCTTCTATGTTTAAGGATTGTGTGGTTATATGAGTTATTTCAGATAATGCTAGGTTATAACCTCATTTGAAATTTGCATCTTCACTTGATCTTAGCCAGAGGCCGAGAAGTGATTGGAATTTGCATCTTAAACACTTCTACAAGGCATTATTCTACCTACTGTCTCTTAAACGCAAAAGAATATATTATTCTGCTTCTTTTTGCTTGTCCTGTTTATTGTCATTTTCTGTAATGATTACAATAAAACCTGGTAGAGTGTAGGAGTTCAATAAATGTCTGATAAAAATTGAATTTTATCAGTTCCTCCCTATACTAAGGTAATGTCTTTTATTTTTGATAAAGGGAGAATTAAAGCAATAGCACCTAAGTATACTAATTCTCTTATTTAACATGCAACCTTGCTGGAGGCCTTTCATGTTTATATGTAAAGACTTTGGGTGAGACATACCTTGTGCAAGTCCTTTCTTCATGGAATCATCATTTCCTTGCAAGAGAGAAAAAAATGAGAAGCACCTACCATGCTAACGCTACTGTGTTGATAATACGATAATCACTAATTTCTGTGTGTAGTCTCACATTATTCTCATAAAAGAGAAGGAAATTTCTAGGTGGAATTATGCAATGATATGAGAAGGTATAAAAGCTGTGAGCGTCTTCTTCCCTATTAGGTGGCAGGAAAAATAATGTCTAATTACAAAGATATTCACTTCCACATTCCCAGAATGTCCTTGTCCTAATCCTTGAACACCATGAATAACTTGGTGAATGAAGGTTGTCAGTGCAATTAAACTTGATAATCAGCTGACTGACCTTAGAATATTCTGGGCTATCAACATGGCAAGCATAATCAAAGAGTCTCTGAAATATAATAGGCAGTTAAAAAAGAAAATCCAGACACAAAGTAACTATGAAAGGAGGATCAGAAAAATGAATGATTTTTGGCACCAGAAGGGGCTGTGAGCCAAAGAATGTGTGAAGCTTCTAGACTTGAAAATAAGTTAATGGAGTCACCTTGAGCCCTTCTAAAATAAAACAAAGACTTGTACACACACCAATTCACTCAAGTGAGATCCATGGTGGGATATATGATAACACAGAAAATAAGTGTGATGTTTTCACCTTCTACATTCTTGGTAATTTTTTATAGCAGCAAAGGAAAAGCAATATTGAGTAATTTCTTATTAACTCTTGACATTTTTCACTAGAATATACTTTCTTTAAGAAAGCACACTTTGATTGTCTCATTTTTAAATGAAATCAAACTCTAATATAAATGTCTCTGGAAGAACCCATGTAGAACTTCCCATTCTCTTGCTTCTAGAAACGCACGACATGTGGAAAGACTGTCATACACAGTGCTCTGATGCATTTTGTCAGGCTTTCCTCTACAAATTAAAAGTATTATTCATCTAACACTTCAGCCTCCCAGTCTCTCAATATTCTTATGAGAAGGAACATAAAGATTTGAATTTAGGTTCATCTCCATAAGCATGGGGTTAGTGGGGATAGTGGCATAGCAGATATCCCACGAGACTGCATGCTACACTTAAACCCCTCCTCAACGACCAAGTTTCTTTCCTGCTCATAGCAATAGAAATGAGAAACAATGTCTGATGTAAGATCCAATGGCTGTCTTCTCCAAAAGTTTCTTAATCTTTATGCCTACTGCAGTACCCTGTGCTCATTCCTGCCATCTTCCTCATTCTCCTCATTCTCCCATCTCCTTTTGTCTGTTCACTATTGCTGTCTGCTTCTTTTTGGTTCAGATTTGAAAGCTGATCACCCAGGAAAAGAGAAGTACTAGTTTGCATAGTAACTGAAGTGTCAGCACCATGGACAATGCTGCCACTTGCCCAGAGATGTCCTATTCTACCTACAATTATTTCATTTAAATATTCATTTTAGGTGCCAGTGAGATAGCTCAGTGGACTGAAGCACCTGCTTAGGCAAGCTTAGGTGAGTGCAGGGACCATGATTCCATCCCTGGCACCATGTGTAGTGCCAGTCATGCCCCCAGGGAGGACTAAGCTGGCCACAGAGTCCTGGCATAATGGTGCGTCCCTGTAATACCAGGGCTGAGGAGCCTGAAAACAGGAGGATCACTATGATCTGAGCTGCATAGTGAGACCTTGGAACAACCAAATACATTAAAATGAATAAAATAAAATACAAAATTTTATTTCTCATTTTTTTTCTTTTCTTCACACTGTTCTTTACACACACATGTTCCCTGAAGTCACTGATCAAACCCAAGTAGTTCATTTGTAGTTGATCAATTGTTTGAAGATATTCATTAGCACCCTGCATTGTTAAAGCCTTAATATAGTGATCTATGTTCTGAAACTCTTTTCCTAGTTTCCTCTTTTTATACTTTTTTGCTCTTAAAAAAATTAAAAAAAATTTTGGACTTGAAATTCTAGTTATTTGGCTTCATTTGAATTTCACCTTTGAGGTATTAATATGAATATCTTAAATCACATGAAAATTTTACATGCTGACATAAAAATATGTGAGTAAAATAGTCAAATGATAAGTAATTTTGTAAGATTTGACCAAAGTCACTTCTGACTCCAGACTCCACATAACATTCTGATATGTTTTATAAAAAATCTTTTTCCACTCTCAAATTAACAATCCATACACCTGCATCGAATCAATTATTTTCTTTTCCATTTCATTGGATAATGTAAGTGACCACAAGAAAGGAATGCTCTGCTTTCTTTAGATTTTCTCTGTTCTTTTCTTCCTATTCACTTTCTCTCTGATCTCAGTGGACTTCCATCAGCTTCAAAGCCAATAAGACGTACCCACACCTTTGATTTCTAACCTCTAAAATCTTATCTGGAATATTGGTTCTTAATTATTCTTCATGTTCTCTTTTATCACTTGACCATGTCCTTGCTTTCTGCCTTTGAGTCTACTCAGATTTTCCTTCTTGTGTGAACATGTCCTTGACACTGCTACTGCTTATTGAGCTATCAGCCAACTTAAGGAAAAAAAAAAAAAAAAAAAAAAAAGAATGCTCAACATTCTCTGCCTTCACTTCCCTTAAGCACATCCAATTTAGTTTCAGCCCTCATCACTCAAAGGAGCCCACTGTCTGCTTCGATGAAAATTCCTTAATTACAGAGCTGATGGACTTTTTCCTCCTCCTCATTGTCCTGACACTAGCTGCTTCTACTGAAGTTCTCACCATGTGCCACTTCCTCAGCACAACTCAGCTCTTCTTCTGCTTCCTTACTCCTTGATTTGTCCTCTGTCCAGCTTTCTGGCCCCTGCTTCCTTGGCTTCTGTCCTAATAATGCTTTATTGGAGAATTTTATGCTCCCATAACTTATCTCTATTGGAATATTTACACTTTTAGTTAGAAAAAACTAGCATTTCTTATTGTTTCCATATTACTTTTGCTGTCTTGGTTACTTTTGATGTCTCCCCCCCAAAAGGCTCATGATGTTGAAAGTTTGGATGCTGATGGCCTTTTGGAAAGGGAGTGCATCATGAGGGTACTGGCGTCTTCTGCTGATGAAGTTTGCATTTGATGGCATCAGTGAGAGCTCTGAAACACAGAGGGGGAGTTTACCTGAAGGGCGAGGATCATGGGGCATGGCCTTGGGGGCTGCATCTGGTCTCCACCATCCTTCTCTGTGGATCTTTCCCTTTCTCTCTGCTTCTGGCTTCCATGAGGTTAGCAGCTTGGAGCCACATGCTTTCTGTGCCATGCCCTATGGGGCTCTGCTTCAGCTCAGACTCATGACAATGGAACAAGCTAACCATGGGCTGAAGCCTCCAAAATGGTAAACTAAAATAAATTCTTCAAACTTTAAGCTCTTTATGGTAGATATTTTGCTATAGCTACTAAATGCCTTACTTAAAGAAGCCATTGCCCTTTAATATTTTTAAATTTTTCCAGAGTGGAGTTCAAAATTCCCATTTTACTCTTACTATTCTGAATCAGATCCTTTTCATTATGTTTCCACATTATATCCTTTTGCTCATTTCATGCATAAAAAAAAATTTGATGGAGTAAGCAGATCAAAGTGTATTCAGCCTTATGACATAGAGGTGTGTGTGTGTGTGTGTGTGTGTGTGTGTGTGTAGAGGGTAAGTGTGGTATTCAGCAATTAATTATGCACGGTCAACACTTACATATTATTATCGTGAAATTTTACTTTGCATATTATCATATGAAACATTCTGAAACCACTCGGTTAATAAACCTATGTAACTCAGTTTAACCCAATATTCCCAAACTGATTTGACCTTATAAACTTTTTGTGCATTGTTTTTAATAAAATCTTTTTGAACACTAAGGGAAATGTCATCCCAACATAATCAGCATTTCTTTTGTGTCGACAAATCTGATCAGATCTTGATTTTGCCACTTATTAGCTCTGTGGGCAAGCTACTTAGCCTCTCTGAACTTCTACTTGCTCAGCAATAATACAGCTACCCCAATGGTATCGTTTAAGGATCAGAAATAGCGCAAATAAAATACCTCACATGGCATTTAGCACACAGTAAGTATCCATAAATGTTAGTATCACCAATGTGATAATTATTACTTTTGCATTATAATTATTTATGTATGTGTCTCACCCAGGCTACATTGTAGGTTATCTTGAAACCTCTGTGACTCTTTAAAAACGTCTTGTGCAATGTTTTATTCCATAAATAGTAAGTTGAATACCTGGTATACACGCTCAGATAGGTAGAGATATAGATGTATGGATTGGTTAACATGCAAACTCAATTTATGTTTGAAAAGCACAACTGATTTTTCAGTAGAACGATTTCCACATTTAACAAATTGCTTATAAAAAAGTCAAAAAAAATGAAATGTGTTATTTTCATCATTAACTACTATTTTCAAAGTAGTTACCTGAAAGATTTCATTTCTCTCTCCTCCAATGAATGCTACTGTCTTGGCATTCTTATTAAGTCAGTGTGCATTCTTGTTCTTTGGACACCACAGTTTCTAATATGTCTTTGAACAATGCTTAAGACATTTCTAAAGGATGTCATGCAATTGTTCTGATAGCCTGCATCCCCAGTGCAAATCAGGGTTCTAGAACATCGTTGCCTTTTCATATTGTTTTGGCAGATATTACATCTGAGGTTCAGTTATGTAGGATATAATTTAAAGCCAGAAACTGTATCACTATTTATGCAGTGAAAATGTACATTTGTTTTAGAAGAAAGCAGTAACATAGTAAAATAAGCAAACATAATACATGATTTACTTCAAATAATCAGTAGCTAAAGATGAATGCAAACGGTCAAATGACTCGGAAAAAAATGGCCAATCCATCTTTTATGATGATAACTGAGTATAACAATTTGTGCTAATATATCATTTTTAATATGTTTTGTAAACAAGTCTTTTTTCTCCTTTTGTTTTTTTTTTTTATGAACACACTGAATTGAGCAGGTTGACATAGGCTGAGTGACATATGACATACTGGTCACAGTGACAGTTTAAACAATTTTCCCTCTGCCAGCACCCACTTCACCAATAATCTCCAGCTCAAGATGGCCTTGCCACAGCTAAAGCAAGACTGAGGAAAAACAGACATTACATTTGCAATGCGTTCCTCCTGGAATGTTCTTTCTTCAGAAGGATTGTATCATTTTAAATAAAAACTGAGATTTAAGCCTAACTTCTTGTTTTAAAATTTATAAACTCTGGGACTATTTTATAGGAGTCCTGTAGAACAGATTAATACTGTCCACCTGATGGAGAGACTGCCAGTCTGAAATGAATTGCCAGAATGCCTTTAAACTGGGTGTGGCGGCCTATAGCCTTAGCACTATGGGATCCTGAAGCAGAAGGGTTACAATTTTGAGTCCAATACGGGGAACGTTATGAGACCCTGTTTCAAAATAAATAAAAAAAAAAGCTTAGGGTTGGCACTCAATGCAAAGGCCCTGTGTGCCCCCAAATCCTACTACTACACAAAAAAAGCAACGTATGTGGAGCTAAATCTACCCCAAATCTCCCTTGCACTTCTGCATTTATTGCTATCACCATTGACTTCACAGGGTCTCCCTCTTCCCCTCTGCATTCTGAAAATCTTGGTTCAAAAGTTCCCATCTCAGAATGGTCTACACTGAGTAACCCATCCAAAGTAGTCCCTCAAATTTTTATTCCCAGCACTTATCACTGTGTGAAATTATCACATGTATTTTCCAGTTTTCTTTTCTCCCTCTTCAATAGAGTACAGTCCTGTTGCTATGCCTAGGCCTACATCTCCAGTACATAAAGGACAGTGCGGCATTTTGTTAAGTACTCAGTAAAGACTGAGTGAGCGTTCCATGGGATGGTCTGGTTCAAAGGACTCTGCCTACTGGTGTTTAAACAAGGGGAAATGGCTCTTGCTAAGCCTACACTGCAGAATCAGTTCTGTTAAGAACAAAGCAAAAGTCTGCAGCCACTAAGCTTTTGAACCCTAGGAACCATTTATGTGCATCCATACCATAAATTCTTAGTTCAGTTTGCCTGATGTGTCTATTTTTATCTGAATATTTAAATAACTAAAGTATAAATTCTTGGCTTTAGGACTCGACTTCAACTCGGTCTGAATGACTATACAGAGATCAAGAAAGTAAAGAGTATGTTCTCTTTGCTCAAACATAAAAGTTAAATTAGAAAATTGAAAATTTTGCAACCAGCGTGAGTAAGCAACCAAGAACTCAATGAGTCAATAGTTGTCCATAGTTTCATAGGGCCTTATATTTGTTGGTTAATTAAAATGACCTAAAGGTTTGAACTTTCTTCCTCTGGGGGTTAGATTAAAATTCTGATATTGCCCTGGGGGAATGGCTATATTGTTTCACTTTCTTGTTTTCATAGGAGACCAAGGACATAAGCTAGCCAACTATTATGCCTGAATTCAGTCTTTGGACTTTCAAAAAAGTTGGCCTTCCATCAATTTCATTTTAAAGGTGAAATGAATGAGCCCCAGGGACGGAGGGAATACATACACAACTAGTTCTGGCCTTTTTTTCCCCTATAATCAGTGTTGGGTTTTTTCTTATTATAAGATTAAAAATTAATCTGATTATGAGATTTATCTCGAAGTCTTTAACTGAAAATGTTTAGCTGATGAAAATAGTTATCAGCAATAGTTATTTTGACCAGAGAGTGGTCAATGAATATCAGGACATATTAGAAGATAATCACTTGTGAATATTAAGCCCAAGGCCCCCTCAGGAAGCCATTGTCACTAGTACCATCTTAGTGATGGGATGAGTAAGACTGCGAGGGTTTGTCTGCACATGATCACCCCGCTAATAAATTACTGAATTAGTGGTGGTCTCCTGATCTGATTGCAAAGCTTGCACTGCTGACCTTGAGACATGCTGACCCTCAGGAGCCAATCTTCCCTTTCTATTTTTATATAACTTAAAGATAGCATAAGTTTATGGCTTTAAATCTCATGACATTTAAATTTCAGTCTTCATAAATAGAGTCTTGCTGGTAGGTAGCCTCATTCACTTTTGAACGCCTTACCTGTGGTGTGGCTGATCTCCGGCTTTTGTGGAAACACTGTGTAGTTAATTACAGAGACCACATGTGTAGCTAAGCCTAAAACATTTACCATCTTTTCCTTTACTGAAATAGTTAACAGTCTCTTATTCTTAATTATCAAACTATATCACTCCCCCAAACATTGGACAGTTAAAACTATAAAATTGGTGAAATGATAAAATAAAGTACCTAAGTAGAACAAACAGGTATCTTTTTAAAATAAGGATAATTCCACTTATGAATGGAGAATAGGATCTAAGAGCAACTACTAGGGACCAGGGAAACAAAACCTCCCCTGGACTCTAGCATAGCAAACCATGTTATTCTTCAGCAGGTGACAGGAATGCCTGTTAAGAAGTATTCTCTTGTACACTTCACCTAAAAAGAAAATTTACTTCTAATCTACAGCAATGATTTCCAAGGTGTGCTTAGGTCCAGAGGACCTTTGTAAACCCTGATACATTTTGATCTGTGAGATTAAAATCGTTTTAATAATATTACTGAGATATGATTGATCTTTTTCACTTTCTTTTTCCATGAATATACAGTGGAGCTTTCCAGAGAATATATGTCTAAGACATGATATTCCTACACTGGAAAAATTGAACCAGACAAGGCACTCTAGCTCTTACCCTGGAGTCAGATACTGAACAGAATTACAGAAATGTAAAACATTGGTAGTCTTCATAATTTTTTTTTATTTTAGAAAACTTAGAGATTTAGTAATAAAGATATGTCATGTATAAGAGCATAAAATGGTTTACTCCTGTGGTATATTAATAAATAATTACATTTGGTGCCTCAATTTCAATTTCTAATGGGGTAAAATAGCTATAACCCAGATGTACATTCTTTCTATGCCTGAAGGAATTCTAAGACCAAAATTTTCATTTGTTTCATTCAGCTTTCCAAAAGGAAAACCTAACCCCACCTTGTATGTGACATCTTTCCAAAGCATTCTCCATTGTCGTACCGCAGAGTTCCACTACTGATACCATAACAACATTACGTAGTACACAGGTAGCATAACCTGGGATATATATTGATTTCTCTCTCTCCCACCCATAGCCCCTCCCTTCAAACCCCGGCCCCTCCCCATTAACAAAGTTCTATTTTAATTTATCTTTCTTCTCATGTTTTTTCCATCCTTCTTTTCCCCCTCAATAGTTTCCTTTTCTTTTCTGAACAGGTTCTCCCTATTTTATAATATCTTTGATAATGGTTTCATTTTATATTTTCAGTTTCTTCCATCTGTGACAAATGTCATATTTTCATGTGTTCAATATATTTTACTCATAATTATGGTCTCAAGGTCCATCCAATTTAGCTCTAAATGTCTCAAATTTATCCTTTATGACTAAGCAATGCTCCATTGTATAAAAAACCCACATCTATTTTTATCTATTCATTTGTTGACAGACATTTGAGTTGATTCCAAGATTTAGCTATTACAAATTCTGCCATTATCAACATGGTTAGACATATATTGCTGTGGTATAATGCATTTAATTCATCCAGGAAGATACCAAGGAAGATACCTAGAAGAAGAAGATCTGAGTCCAACGGGACCTCTAATTCTCGCTCTTTTTTTTTTTTTTTTTTTGTCTTTTTGAGACAGGGTCTCACTATGCAGTTCAGGCTGGCCTTGAGCTCACTTTTGTAGCCCAGGCTGGTCTCGAACTCGCATCAATCCTCCTGCCTCAGCCTCCCAAGTGCTGGGATTACAGGTGTGCGCCACCATGCCTGGCCCCTCACTCTTTGAGGAGTCTCTTCCACACTGATTTCCACAATGGCTGAGCCATGCTGCACTGGAGAGGATCAGCTCTGGAAGGCTTTTTTTTTAGTAGTTGTTCTCTATGCTCTGTGATATAGTCACAAGAACAAGTCCTCCTATCCTTCTTTCTTTTCTCTGCTCTTCTTTCCTCCTCTCCTTCTTCCTTCTCCTCCCTTGACAGTCACTTATAGGATGCTTAGTAGCATGCTTTAATTTCAATGATAGCTAAACAATATTGGGCTGACAACAGTCACATCCATTAATTTTCTTCATTCTTATATTCCCTTCCCGCAATATGTAAGAATACAAGTGGAATTCTGCCAGGGCCAGAGCTACTGAAATAAGCAAGTTGTAATCATTATTTTGAAACATTGCTAGTGTTTGCAAAACTTTTTTTAACCATATGCATGAAATTAGGTTCATCTGTTGCCCTCTCTGTCTGCTTTATATCTAAGAAACTGACAGATGATTTTCAGGTAATCTCTGGTTTCAATGCAATAAATGTGTAGGTGCTGAACTTGAAAGCTTGTGACATTTGACAGAATATCAATGGAATTGTTCTACACAGCTACAGTTGGGGCTGACTATGTAAAATTACATCACAGCAGATGAGTGGCACCATTTCAACAGCTATGAAACGATAACCTTGTTGGCTATGTTTAAGTGCGTGAAACACAGAAAAGTGGCAAATGCCCCATGGAACCACTTAGAAATGCAGACAAGTCACAATTGCAATTGGTTTTGGGATGTGGCATGTCTTGAAGGAGAGATAAAATAGAATCACAGGGAAGTGGAATCAAATGTTAGGTTGTAATGCTCCTCAAATTGTTCGCTGTACATGATAATGCTCTGTTTGTGCTTCATTTACCTACTTGCTTCTACTTTCTAGGAATTGTTACTGCATAAGGGCACCCTTCACCCTGTATGGTTATGAATCTTACGTATGATGAAAAGAAAATGCAAATATCTGTGGTCATTTGATCAACAGGCTGGGGCTATATCTCAGTTACACAGCACCTTCCCAGCAAGCACATGGCCCTAAGTATGGTTCCTGGTACCAAAGTAAATAAATGTGGAAAAGGATCAAGGGATAGGTGAAGATGGAAGGAGGTGAAGAGGAAAGGGAATGAAAAAAGAATTAAGATGAATCACTTACACCATCCAGCTCCTGTGAAGGAAAGTAAGCATTATGTAGTTGCACGTGTACTAATAAATTAGCAAAACTGTTTTATAGATACCAACAGAGAAGCCACCGAATATTCTGGATTTTCCAAAGTGGGTCCTAACACAAATATCACTCTGAAAACTCTGAAATGGTTTTGGGGGGTTGGGGAGGTAAGGGTCCTTGACTAATCATAGTTCTACTGGCTACTATCATTGGCCATGCATCAAAATCAGTTCTTGATTTCAAGAGTTCAACCAATAATACTGATTTCTGCAAAGTTTGGCAGCTGTCAGGATGCAGGAGGGCTCTGAGGCACCTTCAGTGGAAAAGGCAGTGTTCACCGTGCTGCCAGGTAAGAGGTCATTTCAGAACACCAACAGAAGAAGTCATCATCAGGAAGCAGGAAGATGACCCGAGGCAGACTGCCCTTGAAACTGGGATATGTGTGCCATGGAATCTTTGCCTGAGACTAAAGCACTCTATGTAGGACTCCATGTTCATTCAGGTGATCACATGTGCGTATCAACATGCCGGGTGCTCTATGAAAGCAGCAGAAATATATAGACTCTATCATTCATGGTTGTCTCAGTTTGGGAAGAGCCAAGGAAGTTTATTATGAATAAGCATGTAGAAGAGAGACCACAGTGCTCTTGTGGCTAACCAAATGTGGTAGAGACTTTCTTTTTCTTTTGGAAGGCCATTTCTTCTTCTTCTTCTTTTTTTTTTTTAATTTAGAACAACTGTAGAAAAGATGGAATAATTTCAAGTAGGTAAGCGGAAAGGAAACTATACCATGCATCTGGATTTTCTCTCTCTCTCTCTTTGAAGAACTTTCATTAAAAGTATAATTCACTTTGGGTAAGAAGAGTTAGGTGCGGAGGGTTAAAGATATTTTTTATTACAATAGAGCAAAGTACATTACAGGAGATGATTTATTCTGGTCATTAATGAGTACCTGTCAGCTAAAAATCATGCTACTCAGAATCCAGAAGAAGACAGATACTCATTATACAATTTTGATAATAAGAAAGAAAAAAACAAACAAATGAAACCAAACCAAAACAAACAATACTATGTGATTTCCAAGTTGCTGTTAGACTAGAGGCCAACTGGAGACCAACTGTGTGGCTCTTCCTATGTATTTTCTGTTACTGTTTTGTGGGAATTTTTGCCTTGGTTGATGATCTTACATATCTTGCTTCCTTTCTGGATCAAGAATGTCCTTGACAATGCTTTATGGAAGACATATGTTATTTGTTTTTTTTTTTCTAGCTAACCCCTATGAGTACACATTTGAGGCATAAAAGACAGAAAGGCTTAAATTCATTACCACCACCAACTTACTTCATCAAGAAATTGATGAAGTGCCTATGAGACAGCGAAAGAAGGTTCCTGCTTTCCAAAATAGTCTCCAAAACTTGGGAATGTCAAGCTTTCTAGTGTTTATCTAATAGACATAAAATTATATTTTGTTTTGCTTTTATTTCTGATTTAGAATGATAAAAATAATTTCTCTAGGAATTTGACAGCATCATAATTTCATCTTTTATGAACTGTGTCATTTTAGCCTTTGTTCATATTTGAACTAGATTTATTTTCCTTGCTAATTCTGTGATACCTTGATAGGTCCCACAACAGGGATGCTTATTACCAGGTAATACAGAGAGTCAGAAAGAAACCAAAGGTATGACATTGAACATTTTGAAAATGTATACAAAGGCAGAAAGTCAAACCTTTACCATCAAATCCAAACAGAAAAATAAAGAAACCTAGTGATAATGCAGACAAGACATCAACAAATATTTTTCTTCAGAGGATGACTATTTCAGGGTTTGTAGGCGTAGGGAACTCAATGTAAGCACTCAGCTCTGTCACAATACACAACCAGCTGAACATCATGCACCAGAGAAGGGATCCAACTGTGTGCTAATTAAATTTTGTTTATACACATAGTAGGAAGATCAGACTTGGCCCCTGGACAACAGAGTGTTAACTGGTGATTTGGACACAATAAGCTTGGATTTGTCTTTGTTTTATTTAAACTGAATTATGTACCTGTGTGGTCAAATTCTGTACCGTACTATTCTTCCACAGTCTCATGGAATGCCTTGACTTTATACTAGCATAATTAAATTGTCAGGATTCATTTCATATACATTTTTCTTTGCAGGATAAAGAGAACTCATCCAGCTGAACATTCCTTCCCTTAAGTCTGGTAGCGCCCATGTGTTATCAATGTTATGACTAAAATGTAATATTTCTTTTTATTACTAATGTTTTGATAGTTTACGAAAAAGTCACAATTGACGTTTTTAAAGCCACACACAAATATTCACATATTTTAGAGGTCATGAATATTGGCTGTGAGGTTAAAATGCTCATTTTCACGACACAGTTATTTGATATTTATGATTGGGACAATTTTTGAATAACTATTTGTAATTATTTAATTGTGTCATGCTCTGTGCAATATTTCTTTAGTGCTGTCTTTTTATTAGTCCATGTTCACGGTATATAATGTCCATATTCCTAGTAGGGACTTGGTGCATGTACCTAACACATCTTAACTCTGTTTTCATCCTCTTTCCTTCCCTCTCTCCACACTCTTTTGATCCCTTTCTTATTTGAGAAAGATTTATTTGCCTCTCTCCTGTTAGCTGGCTTTTATTTTACCCTCCATTTACACTTTAAACTGGCCTACCAGGTGACACTCAGGCTTGTGCTTCTGCTTTGTTTTACTTAATATTATGGTCTCGAGGTGTATCGGTTTTCTTTAGTATTCCTAAAACTAAAATTCTCTCCGTGTTCCAGGGCTTCTGAGGTTACCAAAAATTGAGATGTAAACTGCTAAGATACATTTACAAGTTTTTCATTTATTAGTGAGTAATAAATGAAAATAAGTATATCAATAATTATTTCTAAATTTATATTATTGAGAATCTTCATTGTCCTTTCCTTTGTAAATTAGGCATTATGAACCATTATCAAATTTCCAAGTAGAAGAAAGGAATCCATTTACATTTTCCTTTAGGTTCCTAATTTCAAGTCACTTGTTCATGTCCCTCATATTAGAGAACAAATCATGAGACCAGGAGATTTAACTGACAAGCAATTAGTGAGTTTTTCATAAGAATTGGAAAAAACGGACTAAAACAAGCAATTTTCACATGTGCTCATGTACTGAAATTAAATAATTTTGAAAAAAATAAATCTAGAAAAAAGAAAAGATCCTCATATAGATATCAACTGTAAATATCAAGCTGAGTAAAATAGCTCTTACTCATAATGAGTAAAAAATGTATGTGCTAAGGAAAGGCACACAGTAGGTTTATTTGCTGATGTTTCTCTTCACATCCAATAGGAATAATTAACCTGTACCACTTTTTAAACTGTAGGGTCATGTCAGTCTAATAAATATTAGGTCTTATACTGGCCATATTATAAAACTGCTAATGATTCTGACATCTGGCCCTTTCCACTTCAAATCTAAAGAAGATTTATTTATGAAAACTTAAAATTGACTCACTAAACGACTTGATAGCCATACATCTGTGCACAGCCCATACTTCATTAGCTCAGATACATCTCGTATGTCCCTGTATTTCGTAAATCATTTCCATGCCAATCTAGGGTCCATAACAGACGACTATTCAAGGATACCCGGAACTCAACTAGGCTTATTTTGCTTTAACACAGAATAAAAACATTTCAGTACTACCTTCTGTACAGAAAATATATAGTGTACAAATGATCCATTGGAAGAATATCTCATGTTCTTAATGATAGGAAGATTTAGATAGATACAAAAATATTTTTCCCTCTAACCTAGACATAGCAACCTTAAAGTTTTCTACTTCTTGAGGCAACAAAAAAAATAAATGACTGGAATTTAAAAATTAGTATGTAAGCAATGGGAACTTCTTTGTGAACAAAGTTACTTTTAAAAGGATAAAAAGAGCATAGAGTACCCACCGATCTTGAGCTCGATCTATTGGCCTTCATATTTCTTTTCTTCTAGACAAAAGTCTGAGAAACCTTTCATGTAAAAGGTAGTGAGTATGTAACAGTTCAAAATTCACAAGACACAATAACTCTAATCCCATAGCAAGTAAATAAATAGTCCTAGACAAGGCATCCGTGAGTGCTAGTGTCTAAACCAAACCTTGCATCTGGACACAGAAATCTGAATTTCTTACAATTGTCAGGTGTCAAAACTCACTTTTTAAAATATATATTTTAAAATATAAAAACTTCTTAGCTGTTAAAAGCACAAGCAACAGGTCCGGTTTATCCCATGGGATGAAGTCTGCCAACTTCTGTTCTAGATTTGGTCAGCATGTCCATGGGGTGGGCCAGTTTTCTCATTGCCAGGAAAACATATCCAAGACCCAGAAAGGAAAGGGGAAGAGACTTAATTTTACTCTAGGCTTCCACCCATAGTCCCTTGATTCCATGCACAGACATCAGATTAGAGGTGATGGGGAACTCAAGCAGCTCACTCATGGCAGCTGGGAAAAGTACTGGACTGTGTGCCTTGAGGAGGTAAGGCTTGAAAATCATGTCTTCTGTGGCTCATCGCAGACTGGGCCCCACCTCCTGACCATATCCCAGCTGTGATCACTGGTGGAGTGACAGCATCCCATGATCTGATCATCTCTTTGAAAATTTCATAGTCCGGTCCAATCAACAACACTGATAGATGCACTTAGCTTATGTTCTTTTTATTTAAAAGTTAATTACTGCTGCCAGGTAAACGTCCTCTCTCTTCTCTTCCTTGTGTGTACTTCCTGACCTCCTACTGGCTGCCACAGCCAAAGTAGACTGCTGTGTATTCCATGGATCCCTCAGCTTTTTGCCTCCCCCTCCTCCACCCTGTGGTATCCACAAAAGGTAAAAGGGTTCATTCAATGACTATCGAGAAACTAAAATTTTATTGGGAAAAGCCTGGCTTCCAAACAATGTCTCAAGAATACATACCTCTAAGAAAAAAAAAAAAAAAAGAAAGAAAATAAGAAAGAAAGAAAAAAAAGAAAGACAGAGAGAAGTATTCAAGAGTATTCTCTCTATGGTGTTCTCTGTTCCTTTGATTTAAAACATCTCCTGCTACAGTAGAGTGGCGATACTTCAAACAGACTCAGCTGGATATTGGATCCTTTCAAATCTAACCCTTCACAATCCACTTCATGTAGGTTATACCAGCAAGATAGCTTCCTACAAGGGAGAAGATGGCAAAGCTGACAGAAAATAACACATGACGACAACTTCCTGTGGAGGGGAGTTTTTAAAATAACAATCTGCTGTGTAATTACCTGCATCACCATTACGATGTGATCAACTTTACATATGTCAACAAGTAAGGAAAAAAGAATGTGGAAAATATAGTAGTCATAAACTAATAATCATATTCAAAATATAAGCAGCTCAACACACCAGTCTATAGCAGGGAATCTACTGGCATTTTGTTTGTACAAAAGAATCATTTTTCACTAGGAATACCCCCCAAATTTATTTTCTTTTTTTCTGCCATTTGTAAATACTTCTTCATTGGTATGAGAAGCATTTTTCATATTGAACAGTAATAGCAAGTTATACACAAGCTATGGGAATCCATGTACATTTCACTGTTTTAAAACAAGGGGAAGCTTTAGATAACACTAAATATTAAAATATTTTCTTGAATTACATTTTTTTTGTCTTTTTGAGACAGGGTCTCACTATGCAGTTCAGGCTGGCCTTGAGCTCACTTTAGTAGCCTGGGCTGGTCTGGAACTCGCACCGATCCTCCTGCCTCAGCCTCCCGAGTGCTGGGATTATATTGAATTTTCCTTATTTTTTTGCATGTAGCATTTCTTCTCACTGAATTTGTTTATTAGCCAAAATGCCGCATGTAAAATCTACACTTTTGTCTTTCCCTTAATTCTTTATAAGTCCTTGTGTGTGTGTGTGTGTGTGTGTGTGTGTGTGTGTGTGTGTGTGTGTTTTAATGGGGATCAAACTTGGGACCTTGCACTTGCTAGGCGCAGACTTATGCTACTGCAATATTTCCCTGGCCAGTTCTTCTGTTCTTTCTTTTCATTCATAATTAGGCAATTTTTAAATCTTCTAAAAAACTGGAGCGGTTTTTTATTTTTATTTATTTATTTATTTATTTATATTTTTGAGACAGGGTCTCACTATGCAGTTCAGGCTAGCCTTGAGCTCACTTTTGTAGCCCAGGCTGGTCTCGAACTCGCACCGATCCTCCTGCCTCAGCCTCCCGAGTGCTGGGATTACAGGCGTGAGCCACCACGCCCGGCTGGAGCAGTTTTTTGAAACTCCCCTTCTAGAAATTGCATACACCAAATGACATATTTTGGCACTGCCTTATATTTACATATTTACATAAATATGCCCATTCCCAACAGTATTTTAAAAGCCATGTGATATTACATACAGAAGTCAAGCTAATAGTAAAACTGCATAGTATACATTTGTTTTTAGTACCCTTTAACAACTGTTTACTCCAATTTGGGCAATGCTTTCTAATCATCCTGAAGAGATCCACCCACCCAATTCTTTCTGTCACTACACCTCTAGGGGAGTCTAGGAAGAGAGCATGATGAAGAGATCTGAGCCTTTTAATAAGTTGCTTTTCTCTGGTCAGTTATTGGTTCAGGAATGGACATGTGACCAAAGCTGTCCAATGGGAGGAAAGCTAAGAACATTTGTAATTATCAGTGGAAAATAGACTTTCATAATTCATTTGCACGAGCTTTTCTATATAGCAGAAACCTTTCCAAAAAATGGACTCAATCTATGAAAGAAGGTGAGACAAAGATATGAAAAGAAACCAGCCCATCCTAATATGATTTTCTGGATGCAAATGTCCCAATGAATCCTTCAGTTGAGATAGCCAGAGATTTCTATTTATTTCATTAATTGAAGTCTAATGAAGTTGGATGATTTTTTTCCTGCTCACAACAAGCATTAATTCATGTCCCATAACTGCAATTTTTGCTTATGATCTCACTTTCACCTCCATGTTACCTAAATAGGTAAGAGTTATTCCAGAATTCTTTTCAAGGAGGAAGTTGATGAAAGTCACGTGTGAGGGAGAATAATTGTGGTGGTAGGTGCAAGGTGAGTGAGGTGCTACAATATTTCCAACCGTCTAAATGAGACCTGATGCAGGTCTGCCCTTATGGAGAGTGGGAGGACATAGATGTCATACCTCCAAATTAAGAAAGAAACCCAGAACTTTGCCTAGAGTTACAAAGCAATACGACTTCCTCCAAAATAAACAAAAGATGAGCAAAGAATTTTGTTTCTTTTGTGACCTTTTAGTATTTTGCCTTGTGTGGGTAACAAGTTCTCATGGAGCACTCAATGGGGATTGCAGAATTCACATCTCAAATGAGTCTTCAATGTCCAAAGTTGTGTCATATCTTTCCCTCCAGTTTATTATCTTCAGCTGATCCAATATTCAGCAAGTACAAGGAAGTTGGAGAATTATTTCAAATTTTATTGTACAGATCATCATGTTTCTTGACCTAATTATAAAATTTATAGGATGCTTTTTTATATATAATTGCTAAATTATGAGTTTCTGTGATTCAGTCAGTATGCACTGACTTCTAAAGCAACAGTTCAGAGTGAAAAGCCTAGTCACATTCATGAGATATTTACATATATTCATCACATCACCACCTGTAAGATGACATCAATTATGACAAAATATGGGAATCTCACTGAGTGACGGTTAGGGAGCTTATTCTAATGCAAGACTGCCACCAAGGTTAGGAGCTCTATACCAAGATAGTCCTAAGCACTGGGAGGAGGCAGCGGTAGGATCTTTGCAAAGAGCATCATAAAACTGATGATTTTTCTTTTACCTGAGGCTACAGAGGGGCCACTGTCCTTATTAATATTAACTCCACCATTCTCAGAATGGTGCTCAGGGAGATACCACTGTCTCTGTGAATTAAAAAGCTGGCCTCTAATGATAATCATTCCCACCCAGGCTTGTTTAACTTCTTTATGAGCTTAGCCAAAATTACTAAAAATTAGAAAACATCTTTTCTTAAAAAATAACTGAAGTATATCTTCTTTTTGGTTGTAATAATATAGAGCACATCCTTGTCTTAAACTTTTCATAATAACGTACAGTGTGATTCTATACACTGGATGAAAGTCTCGCAAGTACCATGTATTAAAATCTTCATCTACTGCATTGCTTATTTGGACACTGTGGAAACTGTAAGAGGTAAAGGTCACTGGGATACCTCAGGTCACTGGGGCTGCACCCTCAAAAGGGATGTGCAGCTGTTATGGTTTATGTCTAGTTGTCCCCCCAAAGTCTCATGCAATCATGGGGCGAGGACTTCTAGAGTTCGAGACTTGGCTCATGATCCACTGGGATTATGTGTTTTAGTACTGATGGGATTATGGTCTGAGTACTGCTCAGAATTATAGGTGTGGCCTGAGGTGGATAGGCTAAGGCAGAGAGCCTGATGTAATATAAAGAGAGACAAAGAGACAGAAGCACACTGTTGCTCTGCTACCATGATTGGTTAGTTGCCTCTATCACCATTTTTGTTGCTCTTTTGCTGCCATGAACTGTTGGCCTCTGCCTTGGATCTAGACGAGTATGGACTGAAACCTCCAGCAACTGTGAGCTAAATAAACCTTTCCTTTCTTCCTTTTGGGTGTTGGGTATTTGTTCCAGCAACGAGAGAAAAGTAACTATGACAGGGACCCTGGCTCCTTTACTACCCAATTATGAGGCAAATGCTTCTTTCACACACTGCTACCATGATATGTGTCCCCCCACCATGAGCTGAAAGGCAACAACCCGAACCAGTTAGGTCTTCAAACTTCTAAATCTGAGCCATTATAAATATGTCCTTCCTATAAGCTGATTATCTCAGGCCTTTGCTCCAGCATCAGAAAACAGACCAACACATGTCTTCCTATTATTATTGTTTCCTTATAGAGACAAAGAAACAAGACCTGAGATGGATTAAATAACTGTTCTAGGTTAACAGAGATAATGACTTAGCCACTTTCCTGAGGCTAGGACCAAACACCTGGCATGCACAACCTAAAGGAAGACAAGTTTATATGCTTCCACATTTCAGTTCATGGTCAGCTGATCTTAAGGCAGGAAGGGATTGGAAGAGTGGTCTACCAGAAAAAGAAGGGAAGAATGGATCCTGTGGTGGGCACAGCGCGATCTGATTACTCTCTAAAAGCCCTATGTGAGAACATAGGAGCTTCTGGGGGGGGATATATCAGAGCTAAGCTTCAACACCTAGTAAATTCTAGGGTGAGCAACTATCAAATGAAATCAATTTTCAAGTCCAAACTCTGAGGACATGGGGTCAGCCCCAGGTGGGACTTAGGAAACTGCCATTTCCAATTCTATTTTGGCCCTTGATCCCGGTTAGAGGTAGGATGAAAGCTTTGTTGCATCAGGGTCTGTATCTGAGTTATCATTTTGTTAACACCTTCTCTTGGTGCATAGTATGGAGTGGTGGGCAAAGAAACACAGTCAACACAACAAACAGATGCGGTGAGAAATTCAGCATTGGAGATTCCTTCATTGCCTCTATTCCTTCACACTTCTGAGTGTGCTTATATAAGCCTAGATATTGCAGCGTACATGTACCTAGGCTATGTGGAATTTAAAATTGTTATCTCTTAGAACCATCATTGGCCATGATGTCCTTATGCAGTGCAAAACTATACTACTAATGCGAATTTGTTGCTATATAGTAAGCATGTTAGCTCTTTTATTTCTGTTAGGTCAACCACCTTTCAGAATAGCTGTCACTATCCCATTAAGAAAACCAAAACGTGATTACTGAAAAGGCTAATGTGCTTGTGTATGGACACAAAGTCACCATGTGGCAAAGACGATCCAAACTCAAAAGGGTAGCATTTCAAACCCATGGCCATGAAAGCCAACATGCTCCAGAGCCACTCTAGCAGTCACAAATGTGTATGAATTGATCTCTCCAGGATTCTTTCTAGTACAACAGAACTGAGCTGGTTTCACAAAGTCTAACTTTTTTTTTTTATTAGAGTTTGACTTAGGGAAGTAGAAAAATATGTGCCATATAGACATGGAGACACGCACAATTTGTGCTTGTTCATTCACTCAGCTTCACATTTCAAATATGGTGCTAATTGGAGGTTAAAATTAGATTATGTATCGGGTGCATGCCTTGTACTCTTCATACTCTTCAAAAATACCTGTACTTAACATGGTGATGAACCATCAAACAAGAGCCTTCCTTGATTGGGATCTTTAAAATGGGATCTTTTAAAATTCAAACTTAATACTATTTATTTGATCTGCAGAAAACAAGTTGAATTAATGCTGCATCAAATGAAATGACAGAGGAGTCAGAAGTTGGCCTCAAATTATACATGATGATTAAGCATATTCCTGGTTTAGTAAAATACAAATATTGAAATAAATCATGGCATTTGATTTGCTAATTTCATGTGACAGGTATAAAAAAACAGAGACATAACAGTTATTCAAGTTATCATTTATAGACACTCTCCATTCTAGGTACATGTTTTCTCATCGTCACCATTCTAAAATTGGAGGTAATGTACTCATAAAGGAGGAAGTGAGGCTTCCAGTGGAAAAATAGCCTTTTGGAGCTTGTACAGCTAATAAGGGAAAGAGAGTTAACATGAACACTAGGCTAGTTTTTATCAAGTTCATTTGTTTTTAATCAATATCCTTCACTGAGCAATACATTTCATAGAGGATACAAAATATTTTGCTCATTCCTCTTAAAAAATCAGAAAACAATAGGAGTTATGGGAAGATTGTAAGCAAAGGATATAATGAGAGAATGGTGCAAAGTAAGCAGAAAAAAATTGTCCCATCTGGTTATTTTTTAAAAATTTTTAAATTTTTTTTATTTTTTTGCGGGGACCTAGGTTTGAACTCACAACCTTGCACTTGCCAGGCAGGCACTTGTGCCACGGAGCTATCTCCCTGGCCCCTGGTTATTAAAAATAATATTCACTAAGAAAAGAATCACTTCTCAAAGGAGAGAGAGATAAGCTAACAATGATATAAAGATATAAGCAAAGGTATGACCTTCTCTCTATTGCCTGGATGTTATGGTTTATATTTCGAAGACACCATGCCCCAAGCCTTATGAACTCATAGGGGAAGTTTGGGAGAGGTGATTGGACCATAGGGGCCTGATATGCATTTTTTGATTAGTCCACTGATGAGTTCATAGCTATATGTGATACGGGAAGGCAAACCCGGTTAGAGGAGGTGGCCAGGGCTGGGATTGGGTGGGCAGGGTCAGTGCCCCTCCTGCCTCCCTTCTTCTCTCTCTCTTTCTTCCTCTACCACACCACGAGCTGTATCTTTTATGCTGTGCTCTATGTGTTGCTACCCTGCCATGGAGCCAGCCAGCGGTGGACTGAACCCTCTGCCAACTGGGAGTCTAAATCTACCTTTCCACCTTTAAATTCTTGGTGTCAAGGGATCTTGTCTTGGCAACAAGAATTTAAGTCACTCAGAAATCAGATCGTTGGTAAGAGAACAGGAAAATGAATTGAAGATATGTAAACAGCTAGCAGGAACAAATCAGTAAACACAAGTAAATCAACTACTCAGTAAATGCTAATAAATCAACCAATAAATAGCAAATAGATAAGAAATACATATAATATTTAAAATGCATCAGAAGGCATAGAAATTTGGGTACGAGTAATACAGATACCTCCTAATGAAAATAGGGCTAAGAACATTAAAAGATGAAATTATTTACCAGCTTACAGTAATATAACAAAATGATTAAAAATATACCTTGAGTGCTTGGCCTATGCTAAGAATTCTTTATCTTTTAACTCATTTAACTTATTTTTCTAATTTTGTGGATAGAAACTTGACCAGGATTAGAATTAATTGGCAGCAGAATGGTAATTTTTTGGTTATTTTGTGTACATTGTTATGACTGTCATGTAGTATTTCCCAAACTCAATACATATAGTAGTTTTCATGCTTAAAAATATATTTATGACAAATTTTAAAGATTTTCTACAATATCTTTGGATACATTTTTAGTAATGATGATTCCCATGTGAAACAAAACACTCTACATCCTCCTGCTTTTATAAGTTGGGTTTTCAACAGAAGAAAAAAAATGAGAAATGCCTTCTTTAAAAATTCTGTAAAATGAATGGAGAAAGTCATTGTTAGAGGTGCTTACTCATGTGAAGCATGCTTTGTACACTTTGGAAAACTCTACCTCAGAGGCGCAAAATAAAATGTACTTTCATTTAAAATGCTAAGTCTTTGATCTATGATCTCAATCACATTAATTCAAACTCTGACAATTTGAAATTCATTGAATTATAGTATTTTAGAGATGGATAAATCAGAAGGGTAAGAAGTCCACTGGGAATATTTAGCCTACTTAGGAAAACATAGTTGAGGCACTTACAGTCTTACTGCTGTAAATCTTATATTTGTAAAATGTAAACAGTACGTCAATCTGATTGTTATATCACTCTTTAAAGGAGTCTAATGCTACCCCTCCTTAATATAGTATGATCTCATGTATATCCAAAATAATAAACATATAATCTATCAGTATACATTAACTTATATTTTGTGACTCCATGGATTGTTATAAACTGGTGAGTCTGGGATATGTTTTAATAATTTAAAATAAGGTGCTTAATTATAATCAAGAGACACAAGATTGTAGCCCTATGAAGCACAGTTGCAAGTAATGCCAAATAGATTCATCCTGAGTGATCTCAGAAATATTCTTTCTGACTTTTAAGGCAATGTTTTTCATTACATTTCAGCAAAAAAAAAAAAAAATTAATAGGTTGCATATAAGATCACTTTCACTGGAGTAAGATGCCTAGAAAAAGGGAACTTGAAAGAAGAAATGTTTACTTTGACTCCTTGCTATGGTTTGTGTCTACTTGTCCCCTAAACCCTCATGTAGTTATGTAGCAGGCTTCTAGAGTTTGTGATCAATTCATGATACAATGCTTCCATTATGGCTGTGAGTGCTACATTCACCCTGTGGCAGATTGACTGAATATAATATAAGGAAGGGAGATAAGAGACAACAAACAATGCTATAGGATTGACCTGCTACAATTTTGTATATGGTTTCTAAATTGCTGTGTGAAAATGTGCAATTCCTTTTTGAAATCACATTCTATGGAGGATTATTCAAATATCAATGACTGATGGAAAATACCAGTTCCATGTTGAGTGTAAGGTGTTTGATATTTAAAAAGACAATGATATTAATCTCAAATGCCTATGTTATCGAGTAATAGTATCACTAAGCTTCTTTTCTGGAGGGTTAAGAACTTTAGTTTGCACACCAAAAATTACAGAAAAAGAAGAGCTACAAGGATAACTAATATTTTAGCCCTAGCCCTTCAAGGACAGTGAGGACTCAGAATATAAGAGGACTTGCACTGTAACATAACATAACTCAGTGCCGTCCCAATTTTTCTGTTCAAGAAGACTATGAGGCCACAGAGGAAAAGGACTGATGATATATGTCTTAGTTACTTTTTTTGCTCATTGCTGGAACAAATACCGGACACTTGAGATGAAGGAAGGAAAGGTTTATTTAGCTCACAGTTACTGGAGGTTTCAGTCCATATTCGGCTGGCCCAAGGCTGACTGGAGCAGGGCAGGGAACATCCAGTTCATGGTAGCAGAACAGCAGCAAAATGGCGGCAGAGGTAGCCAACCAAACAGGGCAGCAGAGCAGCAGCACCAGCTCGAGTCTGTCTCTCTGCCTCTCTTTATATTACATTCAGGCTCTCCGCCTTAGCCTCCGCCTTAGGCTACACCCATAATCCCAGAAGTACTTAGACCCATAATCCCATCAGTACTAAAACCCATAATCCCAGGGATCACAGATCAAATCTCAACTCTAGAAGTCCCCGCCCAATGACTACATGAGGCTTTGGGGGGGACAACTAGACATAAACCATAACAATATATCATGTGCCTAAGGAGAGTCACCTAGGGAGAAAACATTCTCTCAGGCTTTCACAGAGAGCAAACTGGTCAACCAATGGCCATGACTCATCCAGATGGCTAACACTGACAACAGTTCTACAAAGCACTGTACATGATTTTAGGGTAAATCCTGAGGGGATCTGACTGACCTTATCAGACATGAAAGTTACACATTCTTTGTTATATATGTCTTCCTTCAAGTTGACCTTACCCATCCAGAAGAAAAGTTTAATCATGAGGTTTAAAAAGTAAAGCCAGATTAATATGCTCAGCAGTAAAAGGCTCAAGCCAACAGCTTCTGACATTGCCACTTCTGCTAATAACCCACTACTATTATGGAATATTGAATTATGCATGTAAGTACTTTTTGTTTGTTCAGTGAGAAGAAATATTTGTACTACTAGTGTTTAGAAAAGTTATCATGTCTACAACTTGTGCTCTGAACAACTACTCTGAAGACAACAAAATGCATTGTATTAATTATTGTGGCTGTCCTGCTAACATGTTTGGAAACTGTTTGTTATTTCTTATTAAATTTAATAAAATATGAAAAATGAACAATGAATTTTATGTGAATTGTTGCTCTAAGTACAAATGCATATTACAGTTTTTTTAAAAGGAACTATGGGAGAACATCCCTGCTAAAGATAAGGACACTTAGGCCACACAAAGTAAAACTAAAATACTCACCTTAAAAACAAAGACTGATGACTGTTAAACTGACATATAAAATTAGTGTTCCATTTCCAGTAATGCCAAAATACATGACATCCAACCCTATCAGAGTTAAGAGTTATAAAATGTGGAAAAATATAAAAGTAAATTATTTGAAGATCTTGGAGTGTGAGCACAATCAGGCAGAACTTGGGAAGATATAAAGAGATGGGGTGAAATTATATTCTCACGGCTTGGCCAGAATGCAACAATCTGCATAGGACATATCAGCACTGAGAAATCATACAGAAAGCCACTGTCCAATTAGGAGGCAGAGGACCAAGTTTGTGGCGCAGCTCAGCAGGAAAGTGAGCAATAATCCCACATGCTAGGTTATGGAAGGTTGTATACCTTTATATCTAAAGGTAGTTATGCAAAGTAATATGGAAAGGAAGGTCAAGGTATGGTTTGTTTGTGTATTTATTTATTTATTTGTTTATTGTACTGGGGATTGAACTCATGACCCTGCGCTTGCCAGACAAGTGCTTATTGTTTATTAATTTAGTTCCCATGTCCAATTTCATGTAAAATAGCGAACCTAAAAGATCAGAAGATAGATAAAAGGAAAATGCCTTTAAGCCTTTAAAAGTTTCTATTTTAAAAAAAGTGGGGCAAGAAAACAACAGAAGATTTTTTTCTTTCCATCTTTTTGACACAGGGTCCTGCTATGCAGTTCAGGCTGGCCTTGAGCTCAATTTTGTAGCCCAGGCTCATCCTGAACTCACACCGATCCTCCTGTCTCAGCCTCCCAAGTGTTGGGATTACAGACGTGAGCCACCACGCCCCGCAGATTTTTTTCTTTCTCTATAAACACTCTTTTGGATGACGTTAAGAGTCCAATAATGTGTAGAAAATTATTTCAGTTTCATTGCAACTTTGGAAAAACAAAACAAGCTTTGTCTTTTCAAACATAAAAGGAACTTTATATTCTTACAAACTTTTGGAGGCAAATAAAAGAAACAAAAGTGATCATAATCATATTTAAGTGAAAAATAGCATGTATTCTATGTACTAGCATTTTATACTATAATTATGTTTGTGGAGTTCTTCATTTTTAACCCTGAAATTGTCTCTAAAGGACAAGCTTTTGCTAGTAATAAAAGAGCAAACCTTTAAAAAAAAAATGTAAAAGGAAGGGAGCGCTACCATAGCCACGACTCTTACCTCTTGGCCTTTGCTGTCTTCTACCACCATGAGCCATGACCTCTGCCATGTGCCACTTTGTCTTGGGGTCAGCAGAGTATGGACTGAAACCTCTGCAAGTTGTGCATAAATAAACCTTTCCTTTCTTAATTTTGGGTGATGTGTATTTTTTCTCAGCAATGCCAGAAGAGTAACAGAGACACTCCTGTTTAGGGGTTTCAGGACCATGGCTGCTTAACCCTGTTGCTGTCGTCCTGTAGTGAGGAGACTATCACTGTGGAGAGCACATGGTAGAGCAGGTTGCTTATGTCATCAGGAAAGGACTAGGGCCCCAGAACACCCTGAGAAGGCTTCCAGTGAGTCCCCTAAATCCACCTGTGTATAGTTCTTTAAGATACATTTAAAATCCAACCAAAACAGAAATGATTTTTTTTTTTTTTCATATAAAATAAGGGTAGAAGATGTTAAACAGTGGTCATTCTTATCAGAGTCCTACAAAGGCCTGTATGTTAAGGTATGTAGTACATCTCCATAAAAGTATTTCAGGAGTGTTTTTCTAAATTTGATTTTCTTGAGTGCAGCCATTATTACATTTTCAAAGTGTGTTCCACAAAACTTCACTTTCATAAAGGTTCTCATTTATGACTGGGACCAGAATCCTGTCTTATCTGGAGTTTTCCTTTTCAGTTCTCCCAGACTCCTAGAGAATCAGATATTTTCTGAGGAAATCATTTGAGCGTTCAAATGATTAACTCCATTCCTAAGGTCACAATGTAGCAGCCATTGGTCCTTAGCCGAGTTTGCAAGGGAAGCTACTCGAATTTTGAGAACCTTTGGAATTTCTTGATGTACGTTTCAGAGCTTAGTAGTCACCTCCAGAGTAAGATTTTGGTGTCAAATTATGTTTAAATATTCCATCATCTACCTCAAAGACCTTCCACAACAGAGGCTCTGACTCTTCGTCCTCATACCCAACTACTTGCTTGGCTAAAGTTACATACCAGCAGCGCATCCACATTATCATTCCCTCCTTAAAACACTCATCCACGTTCACAGTTTGCCAAGACCGAATTAGAACCTAATGAAATGGGGATGAAGTTGACAAGCACAGGCACGTGCACCCAAGGGTGTCATTCTTGCGTGGAGGGAAACAGGTAACTAAAAAGAAACATTTACATTCAATGGAATTGTTATGATATTAGAGGCAGAATGTAAATAGGGCATCTAACTTAGCCTGAGTGATGTAGGAAAGGTTTCTCAATGGGATCACCCTCCACCGTTGAACATCACAGGAGAACACAGTTAAGCATTTCTTAGTTGAGTGAGCCCTGTGTATTCTAGAGAGAGAAGACTGACAGGACAGGGGTTTTAAATGCATAAGCCTGAAGAAATAATAAAAACAGGGCTAGCAAAGAAGATGTTTTATATAAGTAATGGAAAGGCATATCCTAGAGAAGCTTGTACCAAGAAGGGAAATGAAGAAAAATAGATCTGGAGAAGAAAAAAAAAAAAAGACAGATATTTAGCTATAATGTTTTAATTATGATTTACATTCTTCTCCCCCTAAATACAAAGCACTTTATAATTATTGCGATTATTTTCTTTCATTTTCCCTCCTGATAACTTGTATTTTTAGTCTATCTCTCTTTTCCGATCCAGACAAAAATGACCAATCACAGTTCTCTTGCACTTCACAAAATTAGAAGAGTTTTAACCATTTCTACCTGTGAACAATAATTCTTTCAACTTGAACACAGCAGTATAAATAGCAACACAGGTTTCCCATTCCCATTAGCTCCAGATGTCTGAGGAAAGGGTTTTATTGTCCCACCTTTGAAGGTGAAAGGAGAAGCCACCAAAAAGTCCTGAATAGCCTATAAAACATTATTTTAGAAAAAAGAAGGCTGACAGATTTTGTGTAAATGGCATACTCTGTTCACGAATACTTATTTCAAGAATGTCTCCAGATTTGAAAACTTTATCTAAGGAATATGCAGTGATGTACAAGGAGGTCATTAGGCCCTGCTCATGATAGGGAAAAGTTGGAAATAATTTCAATGTCCTACAGAGCGGAATCTGTGCTAGCATGATAGCTTATCCCTACAATGGAGGAGCATGCAGCCATTAAAAATAATGAAGGAGATTTAAATATGCTGATATAAGAAGGTGTCTAGGACTTACTATTAAATGACAAAAACAGGTTGCTAGTAAACTATTACGCTGTGATCTCACTATGCACAATTTTACAACTACCTAGTCATCTAGTAATGTTGAAAACAATAGCACATGCTCGTGTGCGTGCACACACACCACACACACACAAACACACACACACACACACACACGCACACCATGTGTGTGAATGGGAGATTTTCAGGTGTTGTTTTTTTCCTGTGCATTCTGTTGTGCTGTTAGATTTAGTATATATAGCATGTACAGTTGCATGGATGAAATATGTGAGAAAACATGAAAATTTGGTTTGATTTTTATTGTCTGAAAAGAAGAAAATTCCATCTTCATGACAGTATCACATAAGGTGCTTTCGACATGGAGCTGTTTAGGTAAGAATATCCCGAAGGATTTCCTCCGTGCATATGCACAGGAACTGCACCTCTCGGGCTCTCAGCAGACAGGAGGCGGCCTGCGGATTGAGCTGCATGAGTACAATATGGTGGTCTGCCGGGTCTACATGCATTTGAAGTTTCCCACACTACATCGGAATTCTAGGATTTGGAGACACTGAGGACATTTAGAGAGATAACTGTAGGTTTTGACAGGTATTTAAGGGTTATATAGCATAGGAATTTTTCCCTCTTTTCAAGAAACAAGAGCTGAGACTTGGTGAGAATTCATTTGAAAACAGTTTCAATATTTTCTCGCATTGTGACTGAAATATAAAATGCATTTGGAAGAGTTAATTGTTAAATTTTTGTTCTTGTTTTGAAATTCTGTACTATATGTACTCTTGCTTGTTACTGTTTTTTGTATATTTGTTTCTATTTTTACTCTTTAAAATAAAATTTTAAATATTCAGAAAATATTTTCTCATATTAAGGACAGGATTTTTATACATCAAATTGACTTCCCAATAGGAAAATTTGAAAATAATGAATTGAATAACATCTGCTATTTTATCATTTATCTCCTACCCATTTATGCCATATTGACAGCTGTAGTCTGTGTGCTTAATTCACTTTTCTAAAATTATGTCTTCCATGTTGCAGAAAATCTACCATCTTCATCACTTACAAAAATCAGTCCTCAAAATTTCTCAATTCTTAAAGGTTTTTTCATGTGTTTCTTTCTATCCATGTTTGCTGTTCCCCTAAAAGGCATCTTCTCACCACCTAACTCACATTTAGTTTCCACTACTCTTGCAAACATCTGAATACTGCTCTGTGCAAGATTCACGACTACTTCTTTTCTTGAGTTCTTGAGTGTTTTGCGTGACATCTCTGCTTCTTTGAATACAGCATTTTCCTCCTTCCACTCCCTTGATGTCCAGTAGTGATTATCATGGACTAAGCCGATTTGCCTCCTCTAGAAAGAAATTTGCAAGTAATCTCTGATTCCTAGTACCTCTAAGGATAGGGACTTTAAAATTCTGATTAAGTTACAATGAGAAGTTGGGGATGGGGACCTAATACATTACAAATGAAATCTTTATCAAAAGAGAAAATTTGGACTCAGATAAAGCCCAGTAATGTACAAATTCAGAAGAAAACACAACTGTAAACACAATGAGATGTAACTATCTCTTAGAGAAGGAGTCCCATAGAAAATTAAACCTACTGATACCCCTTTCTTGGGTTTCAAGTGTTCAGAAATTTCAGAAATTGTATTTCTATTTTAAAGGTCTCATTTGCTGTTACTTTGCTGTGAGAGACCTACAAAACTGAAATTATGACCTCATTCCTATTTCTCCATTAACATTGAAAATTAATCTATAAAGAGAAAATCAATAATATTTTCAAATAAATTAATTCTAACTTCTTTATTAACCAATTTAATTTGATTTTTCCTGTACAGATTAGGAGAAAATTTGCTGTTTTATGTTCCATGTAAGTTAAAAGGAACTCAGAAACATATTTCCAATGTAACTATTAATACTTCTTTGGAGAAAAGGTTTAAAAGAAGACATTCTTTTGATCACAGAAGTACTTCATCAAGTACTTAAGAAACTTTGAACAATGGAACACAGGGACAGACTCTCAAGAATGCAATGTATAGGTATTTAGGAGCAAGTGCAATATTAAGATAAATATATTTGTTCAACAGCAGAAAGAGGGAGAAGCCATCATTCTCCACCCAAACTAGAATCAGTTCCAGCCACTCTCCACAGTGCACTATTAGCCATACGCTGTGGGTGAGGCACATATTCTCAGATTGGCCTGGAGTCACGTAGGCTATGTCGGTATACATAGAGCTACATAAATAAATGAAAATATTTACATTTGGATTAAGGGTTGGAAAAAGTTGGATTGAGATTAGATAAACATCTAATTTTATTGGAAATAGCATATAGATACAAACATTAATCTAACTATTTCCAAAGAGGCATCATGCTTATGTTTGTTTTTGTTCTTTCACTGGGAATTGAACTCGGATATTATGCTTGCTGGACAGGTACTGTGTCACTGAGCTATCTCCCCAGCCCAATGTAGGCATTTTAAAAGAATCAAAATATCACATAGGTTACTTTTATAAGTAGACATTTCTTAAGTTTGAAAAAACCTACTAGCCATAAGACAATATTTTGATAAAATGGAATTAAATGAAATAAGATATTTTCTTATATGTAGGCATCACAATGAAACTCAAACGACAAATCTTAGACTGAGGATAGGTTGTGTTTTACCCATAATATAAAGAAATTACTGAAGAAAAATAGTTGTGAAGTACACAATGTTTAAAAATAAGGGAAAACATTAAATAGTATCTTAGAAGGAAGTAAAAGAGAATAACAAGGAAATACACAAATGATCACTAAAAATTAGAAAAATTCTACACTGAGATGAGCAGACAGTCTTGGGAACACGGAGAGTTGACAGCTGGCTCTACCCGCAGATCCCAGGGCCCTGGTGCCTGCCCCCTATACTGTCATGCCAGGCCACAGGGGAAGAGACAGCTACAGCTACAGAGTAGGACCCACAGTAGGGTGCAAGCAATGGACAGTTGAGACTAGAGAGATGGAAAAGTCCAAAGTGCAAGTCAGAGCTGGTAAGGTAGGGAACCAGCATTGTACTTGGTGATAAAGACATTCAGAATAGAATCAGGTGGGTATGGCCACCTTCTTAATTGTATTTCTTTTAATCTTTGTTTGTAGCTTATTTGTTTATCTTTTCCTTTTTTTCTCTTTCTACTTGTTTTTCTCTTCCTCGTTTCTTTCTTTTCTTTTCTTTCTTTCTTTCTTTCTTTCTTTCTTTCTTTCTTTCTTTCTTTCTTTCTTTCTTTCTTTCTTTCTTTCTTTCTCTCTTTCCTGGAACTGGGGATCAAACTCAGGCCCTTGCACTTGCCAGGCAAGCACTTATTCTACTGAGCTGTCTCCCTAGCTCCACACTTTCTTTCTTTTTTCCTTTACTTACTCTAATCCTACTTCTCAAACTCACAGACTGAATTCAAATAATCCTTTGAACACTCCTTCACTTTTAGCATAGGGTCTGTAGGGTCTACAGGGTGTCAATATGTAGATGGGACGTGTTCAGCCTCCCAAGTGCTCAGACCTCTGCTGTAGCTTACCCAGAACAAGTGCAGGAGATATCAACATTGAGGAAATTAAAAGACACCTGGAAGCAAACCATTTCATGAGACTCTAGAGCAAATTAGATAAGGAATAATCTCTCACGAAAAAAAAAGAGAAAAAAACGACAACCACAATAAAAAATTTCTCAACTCATCTAAAAGAGCTATAGAGTAATAAATAGAGAAGCATAGGAAAAAATGGAAATCTTGAATGAACAATACAGGAAAAAATGAGAATACATGAAAGAGATTCAAGTAGATGTCCAGGAAATTAAAAATCCATTGAAAGCTGGAAAAACCAATTAAAATGATACAGAAGAAAAGATAGACTTTCAAAACTTGAAGAGAAATTTGTGGCTAGTGAGCACAAAGGAAAACCTCTAATAATAATAATAATAATAATAATAATAATAATAAATAAATAAAAATTCAACAGGTGCAAGATGGTGCTAAGGGAAATAAAACACAATTGATAGGTGTCAATGAAAAAGCAGGATTCCTCAGAAATGACATAGAAAGAGTATTGGTAGCAATAACAGCACAATTTTTTCCAAGCATAGACATACAGATTTGTGAGGCATACAGAGCTCAAACATCCATGACCAAAATAAATCTACACCCAGGCATAAAATAACAAAGATCCCAGAAATGTAGTGCAAAAACAGCATACTAAAATATGTATGTTCTTGTTTATTGTAGCACAATTTGTAACAGAAAATCTTAGAAACAAGAAAAATCTCCATCAATCTGAAGAATGGATGAAAAAGATGTGTAATTTTATATGATGGTGTAATATACAGTTATAAAGAAGGAAAAATTTGAAGCTTTTGTATGGAAAAGGAAACAAATCAGACTCCCATGTGTAAACATTGTGTTGGTTCCCTGGTGTAAGAACCTGAAAGAAAAAATAAAACCTGAAACAAACTACAAATAAGGATTAAACAATGAACATGTGAGAAATGAGGAAATATAGGGAAAAGGAAAGTGGGAAAATTATTGTAGTAATAATTTCAATCAGTTTTTTGAATATAGCAGTAAAGGTAGAATTTTCAACTTTAGTAACTACATATGCTGATATCTGTGATCTAAGCAACTAAATCAAGGATATCAATGTGCAATAAAAACACATTTGAATATCTCTCATCATGATCTTCTAATATGTACCATTTCTAATGTCTTACCAATTATTAAACTCTTGTTAAAATATATTTTTAAAAAGTGAAAAGAAAAAACAAAGACAAGAAAATAAAAACTAGGGCTGGCCAAATAACTCAGCAGATTAAAGTGCCTGCTTAGGCAGATTCAGGGCCTGGGGTTTGAACCCTGGGTCTGCTGTGCCAGTTCTGCCCCTGGGATGCACAGAGATAGCAATTGAGACTGGACATGTTGGCACATGCCTGTAATATCAGCTCTTGGGAGGCTATAAACACATACATCACTACAAGTCTGACTTGTGTAGTAAGACCCACAGTGAAGTATTTCAAGTCCTGAAAGAAAACAACTTCCAGTTCAGATTTCTGCATCTTGCAAAGCCATCTTTCAAAATTAATAGAGAAATAAAATGCCACCAGGACAAGAGCAACGGAAGAAATTCATAACCCCAACCAAGCCTACAGAGTACTGATATTCTAGAGGTAAAAATGACCACAATTCCAACAGCAGCAAGACACACCCAGATAGTACAAGAAGTAAAGGAGGGAGGAACCAGGGAATCTGTAGCAGGAAAATAACATGACAAAGAGAAGCCAATACATATCAGTTATAAACACCTTATCAAATTGGCAGAATGAATCAAGAAACAAGATCTGATAATATGGTGTATAGAAGAAATGCATTTAATTAAAAAAGAGACTCACACTTAAAGTTAAATATTGGAAAACAATATTTCATGCACCAGGTGCCCAGAAAAAAAAATAAGGGTAGCTATACTTTTTGCAGACAATATGAACTTCAAACCAAGAATTATTTAAAAGAAAAACAGAAGTTAATTGCATACTAATTAGAGGAAGATTCAAGAGGAATAGATAACAATCATAAATATATACACACAAAATAGAAAACTCAACTATATAAGAGAAATATTAATAGAAATTTAAAACTCAAATGAAAAATGACACAATTCTAACAAGAGATTGTAAAAAACCATTGTCACAAAGAGAGAACAAATAAACAAAAAATAAAGACATAATAGAATTGAACCAAACCTATGAATAAATGAAATTACTAGACATTCAGAGTGTTATACCCAGTAACACCAAAATACACATCCTCCTCAGGTGCACATAGGGTTTTTCCTAAAATAGAATATGTAATAGCTAATAGTGTATGCTTAAGTAAATACAAGGAACTGCAATTGTCCCAGGATTATTTTCTGACCATAGTGCAATGAAATTGGAAATCAATAAGGAAAAAAACTTCAAAAACTCTATAAACACATGGAAACTAAATAACACCCTTCTAACCAACCGAAGGATCACATATGAAATTAAATTAAAAAATTAAAAAATATCCACAATCAAATGAAGATGCAAATATAACTTATCAATAGCTAAAAAATGCAATGAAAGCAGCACTAAAAGGCAAATTTATAAAGATGAACTAACATATCAAGGAAACAGACGGAGCAGAAATAACATAATGCTATACCATGACTCTGAGAATAAAAGAAAACTCAAAGACAAGAGAAGGGAGAAAATGTTACAAATTGGAGCAGAAATTAATGAAACTGAAGAAAAAGAAAAAAAAAAGGAGGAATGAATGAAGGAGGTGCTTCTTCGAAAAAAAGAAATAAAATTGAATAACTGCCAGCCCCTCTTATTTAAAAAGCAAAGAACAGGACCAGCCAAATTGCTCAGTGGATTAAAGTGCCTGCAAACAGGCACAGGGGCCAGGGGTTAGTTCTGTGGACCTGCTCTGCTGGTCCCACCCACAGGGCACACTGAGATGGCAATTTAGACTGGGTGTAATGGCATGTGCCTGCAATCCCAGCTCTTTCGAGGCTGTGAACAGGTGGAGCACTATAAGTCCAATCTAGTAATGAGACCCTGAACACCCTATAGACCCTCCCTTAAAGTACAATAAATAAATAAATAAATAAATAAATAAATAAATAAAAATAAAACAAAATAATAAAAAATAAAAGGCAAAGTAAAACTCAAATTCATGTAATGACAAATGAAAATGGTAAAATCACTATAGATTCTGTAAAAATTCAGAAGGCCACTTCATCGAATTCCAAAATCCTTATTCTCATAGAAGAGAATACACAGGAAACATGGTGAAATTTCATGAAATGTATGTATTACCAAAGCTGAATCATTAAGATACAAAAATTCTGAACAAATCAAATTTTGTTAATGAAGTGAAAAGTAATTAAATACTTCCCAACAAAGAAAATCACAAGTCCTGATGGATTTGTAGCTGAAGAAAATTTGAGAACTTTTAATGTCAATGGTCCTCCAACTCTTTATAGAAATTGAAAGGGAAGCAAGTATTCCAAACTCATGCCTTGAAGCAAATATTACCCTGAAAAGAAAAGAATAGAAAGACCTGACCAAAAAAGAGAAATACAGGCCAACCCCCCTATTGAGCACAGATGAAAATATCCTCAATAAAATGCTAGCAAACAGAATGCTCCAAAATGTCAAAAGATTACACACTATGACCAAATGGGATTCTTCCTAGGAATGTAGGGACAGTTTAACATGTGCAAATCAATAAATGAAATTTCACATATCAACAAAGCCAAAGACAAATGCTCCTTGATCATCTCAATAGGTGCACAAAAACTTTTGATAAAATATAACATCCATTCATGATACAAAAAAAAAAAAAATACCTACAGAAAAGTGGAGCAGATGGTCTTTATCTTGATCTGATAAAAGCCATCTATGCCAAACCAAATGCTAACATCACACTACATGGACAAAAACCAAAATCTTTCATTTTAAAATCAGGAACAAGACCAGGATGCCCTCTATCATTACTTCCTTTCAATATAATTCTGGAAAAATACTAAGAAACCTTACCTTTGAGCAGTTATACACAAGAAAGAAATACATAGAATAAGGATAACAAGGGAAGAAGTGAATTAACCGTTATTTGAGAATGACATTGTACTCTCCAAAAAAGACCCCCAAAACTCCAACAAGAAACCTGTAAAATTAATAAGCAAATACAGTAGCACAGCTATATACAAAGACTGACTTCAAAAATCACTACCACACTTGTGAACAAATAATAAAAACAGAGAGAAAAAAATAGGGATACAACACCCTTCACAAAAACATCTAAAAAACATGCAGTACTTAGGATTCAGTCTAACAAAGAGAGTAGAAGACCTATGCATTGAAGTCTACAGTACTGTGAAATCAGAGATTGAAGGAATGATCAGAAAAATGAAAAGAAATGCCTGATCAATCATAGGAACAACTAAAATTATGAAAATGGCCATAATCTGAAAACTGTGATACATATTTAATGTAATCCTAACCAAAATGCCACTTGTGTACTCGAAAAATCTGTAGAAAGCATTCCAAACATACATCTGGAACCAGCAGAGACTTGGAATAAAAATGACAGCCCTGTAAACAAATACAGGGCAGGAGGCATCATAATCCCTGATTTGAGGTTATATTACAAAGCTACTGTGATAAAATCAGAATGGTACTGGCAACAAAAGAGATGTAAGGAAGAATAGAACAGATTAAAAGATGCAGAAACAAGGATGAACACACTCAGACTCTTTATCTTTGACAAAGGCCAAACATGTTCACTGGAAGGAAAATAGCCCCTTTGATAAACGGTGCTGGAAAATTTGGCTTTCCATGTGTTGAAGACTAATCATATCACACACTAAATTAAATTAAAATGAATTAAATAGCAGCAAGTTCATGAATAAAATACAAACTTCATAGGAAATACCTCTAAGAATCAACAAATGAGCTTTCATCTTATCAAAAGGTTTTTGTACTTCTAAAAAAATCATAAACAGGTCTGGCCAGATAGCTCAGTGGATTAAAGCACCTGCTTAGGCAGATGCAGGGGCCCGGGGTGCCATCCCCTGCAGGCCCCACCCCCTGGGGCACACTGAGAAAGTGAATTACACATGACTGTAATCCCAGTACCCATTTTTTAAAATGTACCCCCAAAAAATCTACAAATTGGGAAAATATTCTAGGTAACTGTTCCTCCGACTAAAGACTTCTATCTAGAATCTATAAAGATCTGAAAAGTACCAGGCCCCCAAATCCAAAGACCCAATCCAAAAATGGTGATCTGAGATGAATATACCTTTTTCAGATAAAAAATTCAAATGGAAGATTAATATACAGAAATTAGCCTCATTGATCATTCAAGAGATGCAAATTAAGACAACACTACGATCATGACTGAGCCCAGAAATGATGGCTATCACCAAAAATTCAACCAAAAAAAAATATTGCTGGGGCTACGGGGAAAAAACAAATCCTTCTCCACTGTTGGTAGGAGTGTAGACTGGTACAGCCACTGTAAGGATTCTCAAAAAGCTAGGATTAAAGTTTCTATTTGACCCAGCTATTTCCCTTCTGGGTATTTTTCTAGAAGAGTTAAGAACATTGTAGCACTGTGATTCATGTGCGCTCATTTTTGCAGCAGCACAATTTATCATTATACATCTTTGAAACAACCCAAATGCCCATCAACTGAGGGATGTAGGAAACATGTGACACACAATGGAATACTACTCTGCTATAAAAAAGGATAAACTGTAGGTTTTTATCAGTAAGTGGACACAACTAGACACCATACTCATAGGTGAAATAAGTCCAAGTTGCATATGTACACATTTTATTGTCTCCTTAGCATAAGAAATTGAAAGAGTAAGAAATTCCAAAATGTAAAGATATTATAAGAAGGAAATAAACCGCTCAAAGGGAAAGCACAACTGGAATGAAGGAATGAAGAAGAGAAAGGGAAAATTATATATATATATATATATATATATATATATATATATATATATTCATGTCACAGAAAAGCATGGCAGGACACATTAGTGAGGGGAATAAGAAGATTTATGAGACAGAATAACCCACCCATAAAGAATCATTTGGGCCCTCAAGAGAGATGCATTATGATCCAAAGGTTGAATGTTTCATGTGGTCTTGGGGCTGTCAGCAAGATGGCTGACTGAATTCATGTGTTCCTAGCATCTTCCAGATCAGCTACTTGGTGGCTGGACGTAGAGTGGAGACATTTGCATGTGTTTGCAGCTTTGTTTCCTGCTTAATAACACTGCTTCCTGGAAGATGGCAGTCATAAAAAAAGAAAGCATCTTTAATTTACAGGAGAAATCAAAGGCCAAATTTAAGAGTTTTCTGAAGCAGAAAATACATTATGCCATTGAGTAAGTTTATATAGTGAAGCTATGGTTTTCTTCAAAGGGCAATTTTCAAAGATTGATTTTTCTTGTGTCCTTTTTACCTATCTTGATTTCTTCTGTTACCTCAGTTGACAAAAAGGAATTCTTCACAATATTTCCCTTTCCCATCACCTATAAATTTCTGAGTCACAACATCTGCTAATTATATTTCTGAGCCGTGTAGCAGTGGATTAGATATTTATAATTTTTACATGATATAGTTTTAGTCTATGCTAGATTATAAGATATTTGAAAGCAAGTGACATTTGTATTTGGTATTTTAGAGCATTTACTGTAAATTGTATGCTGACAGCAGCAAAATAGGAAAAAAAGAAAAAGAAGGAAAGAAAGAAAGAAAGAAAGAAAGAAAGAAAGAAAGAAAGAAAGAAAGAAAAAAAACCCACAAAAACAGTCCTTTCTGCTGTGGTTTGTACCTAGTTGTAAAATCTAGGAGTTACATATGTACACATTATATTTTCAATTATGGAAGAAGTAAATACTCTAATTCTATTTTTACACAGAAGTCCCAAATCAACCAGTTAGCCAGTAGAGGAGTCAGACTGTGGCTCTGGATTTTCTGTTTGCAAGGCAATACTTTTCAGAAAGACTATACCATAACGACATAAGAGATTGGGCATGAAAACTAACTCATCAGATGGGTTCCTGTCAATAATGAAGATCCAGAAAACATGGAGCGAAACTGTCCTGAAAGCCCTGCACCTGGAACCTTTCGGAGATGCTATCTTCCAATATTCTTATAAGACTTTATACAAGTTGCTTTTCCGTTGTTGTTGGTTTGTATGTTTGCTTGTTTTTGTATTTTGGAGAAGGGTCTTCAGGGTGTTCAGGGTCTCACTACTGTATTTGACTTATAGTGATCCACCTGTTTACATCTTCCCAAGAGCTCAGATTACAGGTGTGTGCTACCATACCCAGTCTCACTTGCCAGCTCAGTGTGCCCCGGTGGCAGGGCGGGAACAGCAGGTCCAGGGATTGAGTTCCAGCCCCTGCACTGCTGAGTTATTTGGCCAGCCCTTTCAAGCAAGTTTTTGATAGCATGGCCTAAGTCAGATATCAATCAGCCTGAGGAGTTGGAGACACAAAAGGTAGCTGCCATAGAGCTCTTGGCCACTATGGTCTCTCATTCACAGTTGCAGGCTCTTGCCTGGTAGAATCTAGGTATTTTCTGATTTTTAATTGATGGACACTTGCTCTGCAGAGTATGTTTCTTTTCCAATTTTTAATAAATATAAAACCTTTTGTACTTGTCCTTAACCAAATCTTTGTTCAGGACAAGAACCTAGAAATCATATTGAGAAGGAGACTTCAGCACCCCCAGCCCTGGTAACAACAGTACACTATATGTTATACACAATAGTATATGTAGGAATATAATGCTATGGAGACAACTTTCTATTCTTAGTGTATAATGACTTGTCTTTTCCACTAGATTTTAAGCTCCTACAGAGTGAGCTTCATCCAGTTCTGTTTCATAGCCTACCTTTTCCTTAATAAGAGAATGAAATGCATGAATTCATATTGAAGTAATGTGAACAATGGAAAAGAACAAGTGCCTGGACTGGAGCATTCAGTACTTGACCAAAGGCAAGAATTTCTGAAATATATGAGAAGACCATTATCAATGACAAGGACAGAAAGTTTAGGCAGGACAAAAACATGCTCAGCAACAGGACAGAAAATATCCGACTTCTCCAAATTTTCAAATGATGTGAAAAGAGTGAGCGATTTGGGTCTCCAAGAAACAAACATGAGATAATTGCAAATACACGGGAAAATACATCATATTTGAAACAGAATAGGAGGCTTTAATATCCTTCGCCTCTTGGTTTTTATGTTGACTGGGGAATAGTAGTTTTAGCTTTTGATTTGCTCATTTCACCCACAAATTTTTATTTTGATGCTTCACCTGGTATTTCCTTAAGAATCTTTCATTCTTCATCACTATTCACAAAGCACTTCTCATTTTCCTGCATTTCTTTGGACTATGACCAGATACAGTTAAAAGGGTGGAGTGGGGAAGTTTAGCCTCTGTCTCCCTTGTACTCTTCCTAGTTTACTTCCCCCAGATGTTCACAGACCTCTTTTAACAGTATAGTGAGAGTAAATTCAGTCTCTTTCCCTAGTATCTCTTGTACCCTTCAATTCCATCTTCTCTTTCAGGTTTTCACACTAAGGAGACAATATGATGTTTGCACATATGGCTGTGATGTATTTCACTTACAAGTATGGTCTCTAGTTGCTCCACTGACTGACAAAAGATTGAAATTTATCCTGTTTTGTGATTGAGTAATATTCCATTGTGTAAAACCAACACAACTTTTTCCATTCCTCTGTGGCTAGGCATCTGGGTAGTTTCCAGGATTTAGCTATGACTGCTTGAGCTGCTATAAACATGGATGCACATATTGTTGTGATAAGATGAACTTATTCAAAAGGAAAGAGTTACTGAGTTAAGGAGAAGGACAGGAGAGGGAGTAGGGGAGAGAGATTTATCTTTGTATGTAAGCATGATCATTTGGACAACTGTATTGTGCATTTCTGCTGGTCTATGGAAACAGGCAGATAATGCTTAATTTGTTTTGTCTCCTTTTTTCAATTGTTTCTTCTTTTTGTTTCTGTGAATCTGTTTCAAACCTTATTCCTAGGCTTCCCTAGCATTATTAGCTGCAAAGAATGAATTGTATGTAAGCAAAAATTGAAAAGAGCTGCAGCACCCAACTTGGGTTTTTTTGTTTGTTTGCTTGCTTGTTTTTTCAGTGCCAGGGAGTGAACACATGACCTTGCACTTCCCAGGCAAGCTCTTAATCTACTAAGCTATCTCCCTGGCCCCTGGGACTTGGGCTTAAAAAATATTAGAAGCCGGGCGTGGTGGCGCACGCCTATAATCCCAGCACTCGGGAGGCTGAGGCAGGAGGATCAGTGCGAGTTCGAGACCAGCCTGGGCTACAAAAGTGAGCTCAAGGCCAGCCTCAACTGCATAGTGAGACCCTGTCTCAAAAAAAAAAAAAAAAAAAATTAGAGATCTAGATTTTATCACATCTGTAAACAAAAACAATTTTAAAAAGCAGCAATATTATAAAATAGCAGCCCCCACTAATTTCTTCCATGTTTGATCTTTTTCAGAACCTGGCTTAGTTCAGTTTGCCTCATTCTTAGAAGCCTCATTGAAGTCCTCCACAAGATCTGGAAGCTCATCATCATCCTCCCACCCGGTAGCAAGCGGGGCTTTTCCATCCACAGATTGTTTGGGCAGAGCTTCAGCCTATCTCCTTAAGCTAGTCACACTGTCTGCACCAAGCTGGTTCAAGATGCTGGGTAGCCTTTCTGTCAGTGGTCTCGTCTCAGCACGGGCTGTCACAGTGAAAGTGTTTGCTGCTAGAAATGCCTGAACTTTGGGTTGTTGAAGTGGATAACTGTTCCCTAGTTTGTAAACGTATTCACCTCTTCACTAGCAGAGATACTGCTTACCCCTAAATTCCTTAATAAGAACTAAAATTTTTTGTCCTCTGCTGTGGCTGTTCTGTGAACCACCTTCTTTCTGCAAGCAGTTCTTTTCCCACAAATACGCACTTGTGGCTGCAGCTTGGAAAGTTTTTGCTGGTTCACAATAGTTTCTTTCATTTCGTTAGAGCAGATATGGGGTAACACGAGGGACTAATGCTGGTGCTCAGGGTGTCTCAGGTAGACAACTGAGATTAGGCACACATGCGGGGACCCAAGATGGCAGCTAGCTTTTTCTCTTCTTAATATCTTATACATTTCATTCTTTTTCCAATTTTGCATGCATATACCTGTATCAATATTTGATTGGAAGCCAACACTCTGCATTACAACAAATGCTGTCAAATTAATATTACTTTGTAAAGTTAAATGCTGTATTAATTTAATGCTATTTTGCATTCTCATTTTAAAAAAAACCTTAAAAAGTTTTGTGAGAGGCTACACGTTCTGATGGGATTCTTATATTAATAAGTAACTCTCCCACCTGATGCTACATCACCAGTCACAAAATGATAATACTATTGACTCAATACTGTGTTTCAAAGATAAGCAAGAGCTAAATAACAACGATATCAAAAACCATGCAATCAACATGCAAAACAAAACAAAACAAAAAAATAAGACACACTTTCAGAAAATGGCCAGGCTCTCCGGAAAAGTGAGAATCAGAAACAGAAGTCTTGTCATCTCAAAAGCAATGATTGGAAGGACCTGAGCAGAAGCTGTCTGCTGAGGTCTTAGGGATCCTCAATGTAACAAGCCTTACCACTTCTTATTGTATCCCTGATTTAGGAGGCTTTTGTTCTCATCCAATGAATGAATATTTTTTCACTGACTAAAGAAACATTTTGCCCTACTCAGATATCCACCTGAGTGTACAAGAACACAACATAATGGTTGATACATTAAAGCAACTTGAGAAGTTTGAAAGTTTAACTAAGTGACTTAGCAAAGGGTCAGGGTCCTCCCTTTGTAAACACCCTGATCCTTTGTAAGAGGTGTGCATGGCGATGGTGCTAGCACTGCGCCTGGCCTAGGGCAGACAGCCTGCATGTGATATAAGGGAAGTAAAGGGGCTTGCTCCCCCTCCTATCTTCTTGTTTCTGTTGCTGCCTTCTGCTGCCTTGAACTGTGGCCTCTGAACAATGCCACACTGCTTTGGAGCCAGCTGACTACAGACTTCACAAACCTGGAGCTATATAAAGCATTCTTCCGCTAACTTTTATTGTCTGGTACACTGTCTCAGAAAAGAGAAAAGTAACCAACACACAGTGCAAATTAAAATATATCTCTAGTGTTTTTGTTGTTTGTCTTTTTGAGACAGGGTCTTGCTATGCAATTCAGGCTGGCCTTGAGCCCAGGCTGGTCTTGAACTTGAACTGATCCTCCTGCCTCAGCTTCCCAAGTACTGGGGGATTACAGGCATGCACCACCATGTCCGGCCCTCAAATGTGTTTTATACACTTGCAGTTCTTCCATGAGCCATGTAGTTATTATGGGTGTGGCTCAGTGTCAAACCCTCATCCAAGACATGCAGTTGTAAGGGCATGAGGCAGAAATGCTCATTTAGTATTTTTTCATTCAGTCACTCCGTCCTCACATAGTCACTTAGGGTTACCACATGTTGGGCACTGTAAGGAGCACCAGGAATGATGACGATATTGAGGATAATGATGGGCATTGTGATGGTAATGATAAAAATAATAATATTTATGAACACCAGGTATTAGGAGAAGAATTTGTTCATGTAAGCCCCACAACAATCTTATGTGGTGGAATCTATGATTATCTTCATTTCACAGATGAGAAAACAGGAATTCAGGGAACCAAAGTAATTTGCCTAAGATCTGCAAAGCAGTAATCTGTCTTTGTATGAAGCCACCTGTGTCAGTGCAGAGGCCCCAGCCCTCACCCTTCCGTGATGCAGCCTCCTGTGATGCTGTGGCCACAGGGTAGCGGGGCTTGGTACCCTGGGGCCTTGTGAGAACTGCTTTCCAACTTCCTGTGAGGAGACTGTGGATGTGGAGAGAATTCCTACCTCACTGTGATCCTTTTAAACTTTGTTTGTTCTCAGAATTTCTCCAATGTTTGTTTAAATTTTAATCTGGATCATTTACCAAATCCCTCGCTTTCCTATATTTTAATTAATTTCTTTTCAGATCAGTCACTGCTGTATCCCTCCTTCTGAGACCGAATGTATAAATCCCAATAAGCAAATGTAAACAAACAAACAAAATGAACTCCCACTAATCCTCTCTGGCAATTCCTGTGTCTTATCTAATGAGCCCTAATACATGAAGATAAACAACCATTCCAAACTATTTGGTCAGAATTTAGAAAATCAATTTTTTTAAGTATTTGGGTGATTTTCTTTACTTCATTCTGTTCAAGTCTACACATTAGCTTCAAATACTAATTCTAGGACGTAATCCTTTTGCTGTAGTTGGTAAACAAATGCAACACCAGAAAATTTAGATAGTTCTTTGTACCATGAAGTTTATGAGGGAGGCTTCCTTAAGATCACCTTGTTCCCTAGAAGAAAAACACCTAGTATTGTTCTAAGTATGCCTTTTGTTTCTAGTTAACTCTAGGTAAGAACCCAAAGAAAATTGGGTATAGTCTTCTCATTACACGGTTTCTTTAATCCAAGTTCCATCCTGTTTCCAATGTGGCTAGGACTAAAGAAAGTGTATTCTCTCAGCTCTCTCCATACTCTGACTGCTGCACTTGTTTCAGACTTAATCATCATCGAGAGATCTTTCCCTAAATTATCCATCCTCTCCTGTTACCATGTAAACATTCCTTCACATACCATGAAGGACAGTGCAATTATTTACTGGCTCTCTCTCCAGTAGCATTCTACAACAACAGTTTTCCTAACCTAAAAATAGAAAATTATTTAAGGAATTAAGTTAACTACTCATTTAACATGAAGAAAATATAGGCAATTGTTTCACACCTGTGAATGAGTTTTTCATGGTTTCATGATAAACACAAGAGGAAGCTGAGCATGGTGGCAAGTCCTGTAATCTCAACTCTGTAAGGCTGAGGCAATAGGGTCACTGTGAGTTCAAGGTCAACCGGAACTCCATGATGAAACCATGTCTTAAGAAACAACAAGCACCCAGGTAAATCTAAGAGGAATGGAAAGAAAAGATACAGAGATGCAGAATGTCTTTGCTAACCTTTCTCTGTAATAAGCAAGTGAGGTGAGATACAGTTACAGATGATTAATGATACAGAGCTCACTCAAGTCCTAAGTGTGCTCCAAGATATGTTCGTTATTCCAAGTTGGAATCCAGAGTTCTAAAGGTCAATTATCTTCCCACACTGAACTAGATTGAGTATCCTATTGATTACCAGAACTCTTATCTCCATCATTTCAGGGATTTGTACTTATAAAGCTTGGAAATCTCTGGTTAGATATGTTCAGTATCTTACTCATAAGGCTCTCTAGTTTGAGTCTTTTCTTCTGGACCTACATCCACTCTCTGTCTAAATTTTGTTATTATTATTATTATTATTATTTTATGTATTTGGGACAGGGTCTACAGGGTCTCACTACATAGATCGACCTCACAGTGATTCTCCTGTTTTCAATCTCCCAAGTGCTGGATTACAGGCACCCACCACCACACCCAATCTCATTCACTGTCTCAGGAGGTCCCATGGGTGGGACTGTCACAGCAGGTGGGGAATTGAACCCTGGCCTCTGAGCTCTGCTAAGAAGGTGCTTTAGTTGGCTGAGCTATCTCCCCGGCCTCTAAATTCTCAGATTCTTAAGATTTTACTCCAATATTTAATCTAACTCATGCATTCATGGAATATGCATTTGTATTTCCTGTGTGACTACTATGAGCCATATCTGCTCTCCATGGAACTATAGTAACAAAGCAAGAGTCCCGCTCTTGTAAGACTTACGTGTTAGAAACACATAAGGCGCTAAAAAATGAAGTTAGTTCCACATGATAATAAGCACCAGGAGGAAATTGAGGGAGGCTAATGTGATGGTGAATGACTGAAGGCAGGAGTCCCTTTAGACTGAGCCACAAGGGAAGAAGTTTCAAGAAACAAGAAAAATGACATGGTGGTCCCATCCTTTTCCTGAAAACTAGGCATCCTGCTCAGTTCCTCTTAGAGGTGATTCACTGTCTCAAATATACAAATTTTATTTACTTTCTACTGTAAGTACACAGTTATTTCTCATGCTTTGCACCTACTAACACAAGTTCTTTATGATGCCTGGAATAATTTATTTTCATTTTTGTCATCAATTTTAATCAACTTCTGTAGTATATTCCTGAAGTTCATTGACATCCTTCTTCTTTAAGGTAGACTGTTTTTTTCATTCAGTGTTTTAGTTTTTCCTCAGGTGGATACAGCTCTCAAGAAAAATCAAGGCAACACCAAACTGCACCCATCCTTTGATGATCTCAGTCCAGCTACACACAAGGCTACTTGGGCACTCCCGACACCTAAGCACACTTATTATGCATGTGTCAACTACAATGGCAGGTATGAACTTCCAGTCCTGATTTACAAGTTCCCACCATTCCTCGTTACAGGAAGCACACCTCCTCTTTTCATTCACTCCTGTATTCGTTCATCTCTAGCTTGCTTTACTTTGTGAGCCACCTAAGTGCTTCCTCTACAGAGTGCAGATATCAATCCAAACTCCATCCTTCTTTAGAGTTACAGAGCATTAGGGAAATTTTATTCACACTGCATATTACTCTTTACAGAGTTAATATATATTAAAAACTTGTCAAGGAAATGCTTGATGAACAGCTAAGATTGCTATCGTTATCCCTTCCCTGTCTAACCAACCTGCTTTATTTAGGCAGGCTTGGAATGTTGATTCTTACCATTGATACAGCAAAACATTTTGTTGTTTATTATCATAGGGCTAGGGAGTGATTATTGTTTTTTCTCTCTCAATTCCATATTACTGGATTTGATAATAAAGTTTCCATAAATCTAAGGATAGCTTGTAGCTCATGTTGATGTCATCAAGCCTTGCAATTGCTATTTCCCAAATCTTTTCCTCATTGTTAATTGACTAGCTACCCCACTTACTAGCGTATGTTTCTCTTTTTATTAACCACAAAAATCTCTAAATGACCTCCTTCAATCTTTATAAATAATCTAATGTCCCATTTTACTAATGTACCAGGATGTTAAATGCAACTCTTCCTGTTATCTTGAATTTTCTGCATAGATCCTTGGCTGAGAATAACAGAAGGAGTGCCAAATCCTCCCTCATTCTGAAGAGAGATGCTAAACACAGGACTCGCAGAGGAGACGGCTGAAAACCAATTCTGCTATGTGGGCCCACCTTGAATGTTTTAGAGATTATGATTGGAGAGATGGTGAGAAAATTTCCCCAGAGAGAATAGTAGAAAGGTTCATGTGATATATTATCCCTGCTCCTCACATTATATAAAGTAGAAAACTTCTTGAAAGGGCCACAAAGTTACCTTAATTGAAGTTCCTTGAGTTAGATCCTAAGGTTGGACAAATCTAAACTGAGCACCTGGTGCTTGTAGTGAACTGGTCTGCAGGTGAGTGGAGAAAGAAGGACACTTTGGGAAAAACCTGATTCTCCACTGGTTGCTGGAAAGGCCGCACATTTCTCAAAGCAGTGTTTTCCTGGGGAAACCTGAGGATCTGCATGGGAGGACAAGGTGACCCTGTAGGTTGTGGACACCCAGAAGACCAGAGAACTGTGGAGTTGGGAACTCCCAGCCAGACTATGATCCCCTTCCACATTACATGAGCTGCAACCCACACTTGCCAATGGGAGAACCTCTGAAAAACCCAACAAAAGATCCTCAAGAGGCTTAGAGTCCTTAACTGCACATCTACCTCAGGGGCAAAAAGATAACAGAGGGACTGGGCAGAGGAGCGCATGTTTTCCAACTCTCGGGAGGTTAGGTTGGTGGATCATAAGTGTGAGGGCAGCCTGAGATAATAGGAAGTTCCAGGCCAGCCTGAATTACATGGCTAGAACTAGTAATTACAGAAATGACAATTATTTCAGCAGCATCAATGAGCCAATTTCTCCTTACTCTACTCCCTACTTAACTTTGATGGCTTGTGTCTAGATGTCCCCTCCCTCCAAAAAGGGGGTACATCCTGTAGTAGTAGGGAAGTGGGTTTATTTATTTATTTATTTATCTTGAGGTGGCTTAATCCAGAGTTGTGTTGGATTCATGGTATAACGCTGGGATTAAGGGTGCTGGGAATAATTGTGGGGGTTTGCTGGGTTAATCTACTGACTGGATTGACACAGCCCTAGTGTCCCCCTTAGCTGCTTTTCCGGTTTTCCAGCACCATGAACTGCTGCCCTCTGCCATGAGCCTCTCTGCCGTGGAGCCAGCTAATTATGAACGGAAACTGCTGCACATTATGAGCTAAATAAACCTTTCCTCCATGACCTTTGAGTGTGTAGCATTTTATCTCAGCCATAGGAAAAGTAACTAAGACATTAGAAATAATCTACAAGAGTAAGAAATAAATGAACAGTCATAGAATTGAATAATGAGGGGGAAGAGTTGAATCTGTACATTCTTTCACCCCACTGCAGGCTGATAAACCTGAAATAAGCCTGGGCCTAAATTGAATTGCTTTCAAGATTAAATTTTGGTTGAGACTATTTAATTAATAAAACAACACTGATTTCAGGAATTAAAGATACCAGAACACCTGTGGTAACTTCCTCAGATTTCATCTAGGTTAGGAAAGAATAGATTTTAGCATCCAATTTAAGGGGCAAGGAAAGAATGAATGAAAACCCTACCAGCATTTGACCTTGGGAAGCCCCATCAGTACAATGGCCACACTAAGACTGTTGTATGGGCACCTGTTTAATTTCTCTCTTGTTCTCCTTAAAATTTTACATTTGCTCATTTGTCCTCTTTTGTCTTATAACTTGGGGAAAAAAAAATTCCCTGTGCAGGAAGATACTTCATTTTTACCAACATCCAAGTGTTCACTCATCTGCCGCCCGACTCTGCTGTTTAATTTGGTCTTTGCTCACTTTCCTTGACTCTGCAATTCTTTAGATTCCCACTCAGGTAATTTATTATTCTATCCATTTGTCATAGATTTCTACATTTTATTTTTATCTCATCGCAGTCTCTCTGGCTCTTTCTGTCTCTGTCTCCCTGTCTATCTCCTTATCTCTGTCTGTCTGTCTCTCCCCCAGCCCCCTATGACAGCTACATTTTCACTCCTAGTGTTTTTCTTAAGTCCAAGATCAAGATCTATTCTAAGTCAAGATCAAGAGTTTCTAAGGTCAGTAAGACATCTCCATATTTTTCTAAGATACTTTGCTTTCACTTTGTGTCTTACCAATGAAATGCTATCCATCGTTTAAAAGCAGCTCAAATATCACCTTCCTTGTGAATTTTTCTTCCCTTAAAGCAAGGAACATCGAAAGATTTATTCTACTTGGGAGAGTGAAACGTAAGAGATAGCTCCAAATTTTCTTTAAACAATTTGATTCTCCCATATACTGGAATGTAATTGGACAGCCCGGGTGTTTCATTTACTTTACATATTAGAAAGTACTTAGCACTGCTCTTCTGCAGGAATATTCTTGGTCACTGCTAAAGTGAACTGAAATCAGTACAGTAAGTCACTTGTGAAGCGACACTACCTAAAACATTCATTCTGAAGTAGCAAATCAAATCAAATTCTCTAAGCAAATATATTCTTACTAAGGCTTAAATACAATTTTCTCTCTCTCTCTCTCTCTCTCTCTCTATATATATATATATATATATATGTATATATATATACATATATATATATACAGTGTATGTGTATGTACACAATGTAACATATATCTATATACACATATATATGCACTATTATATATATATATATATATATATATATATATATATATATATATAAATTATAGGCACATATCCTTGAAAACAAGACTGTTCAAAGTTTGAACATTAAAATCACAATCTACCTAGAAAGCACAAAGAGGCAGAAATAGTCTCTGAGCAAGCCCAGTGATGTCTTCTCTATATCCTTATCTGTTTTCTCAAACATTTATTTTAAATGTTTTCCATTTTTCCAAGCAAATTTGAAACTCTTTGACAGCAGAGATTTTTACCCACTGAGGAAACAAAGCTGAATACAGAAGATGCTTGAGTCTCAGCAGGCAAAGTAGAGAAGAACTCGACTCTGGCAAGGCAGTGAGATGAGAGTCAGGTCTAACTCGAATGTATAAACGTGTGTAAGGTGCATACAGATAAATATGGACACATATGTGCCCCTATTTAGCTACTCATAAAATGTACTTGCTTAATGAATGTGGTGTAAAATCATGAAATGTCACTATTTTTGGTCACGTTCCTTCACAAGTAATTTACTGTAAAGAAAAAAAATAACCTAAATTTTTCGTATTGCACAAATGAGCCTGGTCAGCTGCGTACGCTCTCCTGAGTTCTGATTTCTGATTCTTGATTGCTTCCATGACAACCATGTCATTTCACTGCCAGCCTATCTTATAAACAGTTAAGATGAATGGAAATATATGCATGGTCTCCTGAAATTAATTGTTAAGAAATAAAAGAGAGAGAAAACTGAAGTTTTTCATTTGGCGAGCTCTATTCTACATGGATAAAAAGACTTTCCTAATGAAGCCCTTTCCACAAGGATCCAATTTTATGTGCTGCGTTTTCTTGCTTCGAGGTTGCCCGTAATCATTTTCTAGTCATTTCACGAATGGATTTTTTCCTTCCTCCAGGAGAACAGGAACTCACAGCTCTGTCCCTGTCCATTTCTTGCTTTGCTTGAGTTCCTGACATGTTTGGCCAGACCACAGCATTCGCTTCCATGTTTGTGATCACAGTTAATCGATAGGAAAGTTACTTTGAAATTAAGGTGCCAAGCACGTAAGCACTTACTTCATATATAGTCAAAGAAGGAAATGGACTTCAAAGAAATGTAATGATTCTCAGCATAGCTTACTCTTCATTGACGATGCTTGTCAAGAAACTTACCATAGTCTATTACTTATATATACACATATATGTATAAATAATACATATATATATATATATATATAATAATACAATTCTAGTATTGTTCTCATTCCTCTTCTCTGTATTCATGTCTTTTCCTTTGAGATTGTCACTTCCTTCATGAATGACATAGTTTACTCTCTTACTCCATTAGTTTTGAGCTTGCCCTGTGCATTACTTTAGCAGGGAAATATGAGGAAGGAGTCAGTGTGTTCAGACTTTGTCTGCTCCTTGCACCTCTGGATGCCATGAGAACGGCACGCTCTGGCCTTCTCAGCGCATCAAAGAAGGCAAGTCCCACTTGGAGAGGACCTGAACCAGCTGATTGCTTTCCACCAATCCATGCAGAAAGCAGACCAGGCAGCTGCATCTGCAGAGGAAGTCTGCATGTTACGAGGCAAGGACTCAATAGTACTGCCATGGTTCCTTACACAGCCGTCCTGTGGCAATGACCGAGTGATAAGCCAATGATGCTTTGTGTTCATACCTAATTTCCTTTAACAGATCATATGTTCTGGAGTTGTACAGAGGTCAAATAAGTCTTCTGTAAGTTCTAATGACTAACTGCTGAGTAGTAGGGCTCAAGCAATGTGGAACAAATCCACAGGCATTTCATTTCCTGGAGAAAGCTGATAAGTGGTACTGGGTGCTTTTGCAGAAAGTAAAGAAACCATCAACATGATCTCAGCCATCCAAAGATGTATTATGCCAAAGTAATTTATATTGTTTTCTCTACTCATCTGGCTCTAGATGATACTAATTTGTTCCTGTTTAACATGTCAATTTCCAAGAGGTCAGCTGTGTTGAACTACTAATTTGTATCTCTTGAAAGTTGACTTGTTTCAGTGGAAAGAATGTAGACTGCCTTAGTATAAGGTCAGTTTTGTTACATATGAGGAATGCCCATATGAAACCAATTCATGAATTTTCTAAGCCTATTTCTCATATAAAATAAGGAGAAGAGTATTGTTTTTCATGGGAATTTTATGTAAGTTAGGATAATAAGTAAAGCAAATGCCTATATTTAATTTTTAAAAATTCTATTAATTAAAGACCTATTATACATAATAAGTCCTTATTATTATACATAATAAATCCTTACTCAGAGCCAACACAACATAAATATAGCATGTGCAATATAACACAACAACGCTAGCCATCATTGTATAACATTATATTTATTTACTTTTTAGGTTTGATATTTATGTATTTGTTTTTAATCTATTTTAATTATTTTTAATAAAAAATAACATTGAAACAGTTCCAAAAGACATTAGGAGGATAACCACAATAATTGATACAATGCATATTATTGTCTTCATAGTAGTTGTTCAGAGTAAAAGATGCAGACATGATAATTTTTCTGAACCTTATTGGTACAAATATTTCTTCTAATTGAACTAAGAGAATGTAGTTGTATACATAGAGCAACATTCCATAATATTAGTGGGTTCTCAGCAGAACGGCAATATCAGAAGCTGTTGACTTGAGTTCTTTACAGCTCAACATACTAACCTGGCTTTACTTTTTATGCCTTATGATTAAACTTTTCTGCTGGCTAGTTAAGTATGAGTTAAAGCAAGACCTATATAACGAAACAAAATATAATATTTAAGTGAACTTTGCAAACTGAAAATTCTGTGCAGAACAGAATTAAGTCCATCATACTAGGAATGGGTAGTCTTTCAAATATACTCTCAAATTCTTTGATGTTTCCCATCAACGAGGTTGGGTATAATTGCCTTCCTCTTGCGTATCTTCCCATCAACAGTGTGGTAGAGTGCTTGCATGCTGCTTTAGTCTTAGATTTTAAACAAGTTGCCGCCTTGCCTAATCTATCTCACACAGATGCTTCCAAGGGAAGTCATCGCCTCTGTAGAGGGTCACATGATAAAGAACAGAGATCTCTCCTCAAAAGTCAGTGAGGAACTCAAGTTGACTAACTGCTAATGCATCTCTAAACTTGGAAGTCTGCTCTCAGGCTTCCCATAAATTTGGTGCAAGTGCAGTCTTCGTGGGTAGCTGACTGCTGCATCTTAATTTCTGAGAAAGCTTGTTCAAGGAACTGCATAGCTTTTTCTTGCTGTTTCAGTTGTCATGCATGAGAAGAAAATTAATCTGAAGGCAAGCAACCCCAATGTAAAGGAACTGCATTGTTTTTCAAACTCTCACAATTTTCAGTTAGAAAATAAATCTAAGATTAAACAAAGAGCCTACACAGGGTGACGCCAGGAAATCTAAAGAGGGTGGCCAGGGTGTATCTATAAAATTGTTTTGCTACACTTCAGAAAGAGAATGGTTGAGTCTAAGAATTACTTTTGGTCAGACACAGTCACTGAAACTGCCACTTCTTTGTCTTACAAATTTTTAATCCAATATGAGAGGTTCTAGACATAGTAAGGGCATTATCCATAACAAGATCTTAAAACAGAAGATGGCTTATATGGAGGAACTTACAGGTGTAGTCTTGTTCAAGAAAAGAAGAAAGGACTAAGGGTCCAGGCATTAGCAAGAAGAAAAATTATCTTCTACTGATAAAACCTGATTGGTAAATGGCCAATATTTGCTGAATATACTTCACAGGCTCTGTGAACTAATGAAAGCTTTGTACCTCTTACTTTCTTATATTTGGAACAGAAATACCAGTGGTAGCCACCTTTAACCTGTCACTATTATATGCATGAATATATATTGGAGGTATTGGGAATACATAACATATGCCTTCACTTTCAGAGATAGAAGAAACATGTATTAAACAGTCTGTATTTAAAGAACAAAATCTAACCTCTCGTAAGAATGTAAGGATCCCTTTTAGATGATGAGTTTCTGACTTTTGAGCTGAGACTATAGGAGGATGAGACTTTGGTTGCCTTGGGAAGGTTGTATAATTTTAGGTGAGATGAAAGGATATTGTACACCAGAGGAAGACTTGTGGCTTCATAAATATGTCCATCAATTTTTTGATACTCATCTCTTTATAAAGAGGAGTTTCAGTCTCCTCTTTGGGCATAGTCCTACTGGGTCCATAAATGGCACTGTTTATTTCTAATAAATAAAATACAGCAAATTAAGTGAAATCAATTTGAAAACACAAGCTTAAGTATTGCATTATGACTCTTATAGGAGAAACTTTGAATATAAAAAGTAATGTGGAAGAGAGACTAAGTATCAATCTTCCTCAATCAAGAAGGGTATCAAGAGATGGCCAAAGGGGAGAGGAAGGAGAGGGATGCAGGATGAAGAAAAAAAGAAGTTGGAAGGTGTTATATACATGTACTAATTTCCTAGGAATGCAAACCTTATGTGATATGCATGTGTACTGATACACTATTATAATGCAAGAGGAAAAAGTGCAGCAAGAATGATTGTTATTACTTGTCAAATTTGGTAATGGAAAGGAGGGCTGTGGCTCCTGGGTTGGGGCCTGCTCCTGCTCTTATGCTATTGCTATTTTTCCTTAAAGCATTCTTCGAGATAAATCTGACTGCTGTGAGACTAAGCACGATGAGGAATAGGTCCTTGGCCAGAAAGGAACTGAACTCTTCCCACTGCCACCTGAATGAACTTGGATGCGGGTCCTCCAGCCTCTGGGACACCTCTAGATGACTGCAGCTGTGACTGACACCTGACTGGAATCTCAGGAGAAAAGCTAGATTGAGAATCTCCCAGCTAACCTTTCCTGATTCCTAACCACCAGGTTCCATAAATAATAAATACTCTCTGCATTCAAGTGACAGTTATGGGCCATATTCTGCTATGCATCAAGAGATAAATATAGGGACTGACATACAAATTCTCATATAGGTAAGTCTATTGTTTTCACTTCATAGATAAGAAGTCTGAAGAGTTAAAAAATAAGGACACTTTACCAACTCATACTGCTAATAAATGCAAGATTAGAAATCACATCTGCCCATCTTCAGGAAAACAATAAATAAGCTTTGTAGAAATAAAAAACAAAATAATGAAGGCACAATTTCTTTATAGCAGGGATGTTTTGGGCTGCCACAGAATATTCAGTAATGACATATAAAACTACCATTTGCTTTAGGAACAACAGAGGTGTTGATCAGGCAGAGGAATGTGTAAGAGATTCTCAAATCTATATACCACAGGGGCCAAGATACTTGGTAAGAAAAGAGGGAAGCCGTTCCTTCTCCAGGCCAGCGTTCCCAATTATGTTAATTGTAACAGAACTTGGCTTCCTGGCGAGGCAGAGCTAGTGAGGCATTTGACACACTGTAGAATTTAAGTTCAAAAGTAAAATTGTTTAATGAATGCACACCCTACTCCTTATTCATTATGCAAAGTCGGGCTGTAGAGTTTTTCAATATGTACTCTAATTCCCTTTAAGAAACGTGATTCCACATTCTTCACATTAGTGCAGCGAGGGGAGATATTTTGCTAGAAGCTGCTTTGGGGTCAGTTAGAAATTCTCTACTCTGTTTTTTAAAGGAAGCTCTAATCCGTTTTTCTCATCTATTGTGTTTTATTATGTTGAGGGTTGATGGCTATAAAACACAGCACCTCCCCTTCAACTTTTCCATATAACTTGATTAGACAGGAATAATCTCTTATGCTTTCATGCACAAATTTAGGAGTGACCCAGAACAAACGAGTTTCCTTCATCACCATAGCAACCAGGACTATGGAAAAATGCCACTCACTAGGCTATGCAAGTCAGAATTCATTCTTTTGATGTTAATTAACAAATTGCTTTCAGAAAATCAATGAGTGTCCCTGTTCCCTTCTAAATGTTTGTGATATATTTTTGAGGACTTCCCAAGCAACGCGATGGAGGGGTGGGAGACACTGATCACCACGGGGTCTTGCCTTTCCCTGTTATTACAGAAGTGATGGGGAAGGAGAGAGCTCCTGTGCAGAGGGTAGAATCCATTTGGATGTCCTGGGCATTGAGAAGCAAATGGAAATGCGCGTTTTCTTATTATTCACACTTTCTCTCAGAAAATGGTGGCTGCTTCCTCTCAGGAAAGGATATGTATAAACCGCAAACAAAGCCAAGACGCGGATGCCGACTTTGAGGCCTGCGTGTCCTTTCATCCTGTTTCTAAGGCTATCAGGTTCTTCGAGGCTCATTTGGTGATCTTTTTGTAACCAAAATCCTTTCAAAGGTGCCCACTTTCTCAGAGGGATTGGAAAGATATACAGAGAGAAGTGCATGTAGTGACCAGGGATGAATAGTCTGCACTACACTATTAATGAAAGATTTTTAAAAGTGGAAACATTTGAAATGGCAGTGAGGTATTCAACTTGATCTAAATGCATTGTTTAGAGAAGTTAGAAAAGGTATATAAAATTTAAAGTGAAAAAAGGAGTTTAAGAAACAACAGAAATGAGACGTGTAAAACAATTTACATTTCCAAACAAGTTTGTGGAATACCGTAAAAGAGTTAATAGACCTCCCAGGTGGTCTTTCCTTTGCTGTAGGAGCCCTTCTGAGGTTTGTTGCTGCTTCAGTCTGGGATAAGATAGAACATAAAACAATTTGACAGAAATATATGAAAGACTCAGTTTCATGTAATCGGTCCTCAAAGTAGCTGTTCATCCATCTTCTTTACCTCTTCAATAGATGACAAAAGTTGATTCAAAGACATCAGTGGCCCCAAAGTCTGTTAATTGTCGAGTGTTGTGAGAGAATAATTCAGAGAAAGTATGGTTTGAATTGGCTTAATTAAGTTATTGATAAAAGGATTAAAAGCTGACATTTCAAGCACACTGAAACAGAAAAGTCATTATTAAAACCTTTATCACTTTATAAGTAACAAAAAGTAACTTCTAGATAAAGTGATGTAAGGGTCAGAAAAAAGATGCATGAATGTGAATGGAATATCTTTTCAGCTCCAGGATTAAACTTGGAAAACTTTGTCGGATAAAATTAATGAAAAGCATCATTTAAAAATTGTTTTTGACCAGCAAAATCATTCTACTCAAACGCATTCAACAAGAAAGGCCAATATACAAAATAATGTTTCCTTTTATTTTTCAGGTCCTATTTTTTCAAGTATTTCATGTGCATTTAAGGCTGCTTAAGGATCCAAAGAGGAAAGCTTGACAGCAAAATGTACCCTGATTTAAAAAGTTTTAATCTTTACCTTTTGGAAACTCAGTTTTCCTAGTTTTATTCCTCACCCTCTTTAGATGCCAGAATAAATTGTAGATGCCAGATCTGCTTTAGAATTACAAATACATCCCATTTCTTTTGTGGCTTTTGCACTATCTATTATAGAAAAACAAAATAACCATTGATATTAAGAATCTATTGCTACCCTTTCTGATGGACAGCTAGATTCATCTTTGAGTGGAAATGCATCATTTCCTTTTAAAAGCATAAATATAGAAGTCATTAAGTAAAGTTACTTAAAAATATTTTACCAAATCATTTCATTATCTTACCCTAAGCCTTTTATCTAACTGTCTGCACAGTTTACATTTGTAAATTGAGTCCGCTTACAATAACTGATCAAGATCTTTGTGAATTATTAGTCAAAATAAATTCCAAACCTTTGTTTCATTTTGTGTAAAAATGTTTGGAAACATATTTTACTTTGTAGTCTAATAATCTATGATTGACGATAGCTCATTTCTTCATCCTCAAGCCCAAATGGTATAATTTCCACAAAAAGATGCAATACTTGGTTCATCATCATTAATAAGATAATAAACATCAAAGAGATACTTAAAATGCAAACACTATACAAAACAACAGCATTATATTTATGCTTTATATTCCTCAGCATGAATTATGTTTTTGTGGTTTTAAAAGGCATTCAATTATCATTGTTGAATAAAGTAATGTTTGTTTTATTTATTTATTTGTTTATTTATTTATTTATTTGTCTTTTTGAGACAATGTCTCACTGTGCAGTTCAGGCTGGCCTTGAGGTCACTTTTGTAGCCCAGGCTGGTCTTGAACTTGCACCGATCCTCCTGCCTCAGCCTCTCGAGTGCTGGGATTACAGGCGTGCACCACCATACCTGGCTAGTAATGTTTCAATAGAAAGCAGAGTAGACTATTCTGTCTAAAATTTTTAGTCTTACCCTTATGTATAAATATTTCCACTATTTGTATTTTCTTTAGATAAAATCTTAGGTGGAAAAACAATTCTAAAAAACAACTGCAGTATATGCAATAAAAATTTTCTTAAAAATCATGTGGTCCATGCCAATGGAGTTATCAAAAATAAATGCTGCTGAACAGTCTGCCTAGGGTTACATATTGTTCTCTGTCCACTTATGAAAATTCTCATGTAGTTCAATGTACATATGGGAAGTGTCCCTAGGGAGTGGGTGGTCTTGGGGTTATTGTGCCTGCACATATGTGTAGGTGCAGAAAACATGAAAACCATTTTAAGGCCTTTAGATGACAGGCCTGTGCTTTGGAAAAACGAAATGGTAGAAGACAGCTATTTATGAAGAGTCTTGACTTTGTATAATGGTGTCAGGAAAAACAGAAAATTCAAAATTGGCATGTGATTATGCTGATAATCAACAGGGGTAACCTAGCACCTCATTTTGATTAGAGATTAGATGGCCAGATTGGCAGACCCAAGATGAATTATGAAGCTGCACCTTTGAGTGGTGCCCAAAATGGCCAAAGTGAACATGAATTCTCATTTGCAATATTTTAGAAAGGCCTAATATTTCTAAAGCTGAAAAATTTAATGGAAATACACTGTGTAGTGGGCCTTGTTTAGGACGGTAGTCTATTTTCTTATAAAAGGATGCATTAATGTTTCCACCAGTAGATACTTAATGAAACAAATTATCTTAATCTCATATATAAGATAGGATTTAAAAGATTGCCCTTAGACTCTCCCTACTTTGTCTGGGAGGGGGCTTTTTAAAGATAATTCTTAAATAATAAGCTGCTATGATGGTTATTTACAAATCATTTATCTTACCCACCCATAAAGGCAAACAGTAAAAGCTCCCCTAAAACTTCAGTTCTCTGTCTAAACTGTATATTTATCACCTTGGCCAGGTTTTGCAAAATAGGGTCTCTTCAGACTATACTGAATGAGGACTTACAGGACTAACAGTCAGACATATATATTTCTAAAAGCAAATAATACGTTTAAAACAGGCCTGCTTGTATACAACGAAGAAAGAAGAAATTTGGGGCTGGGATCTATGTGTTTGCTTCTACAAAGAAAAAAAAAAAAGATGCAGCCCTTGATTGTGGGTGGCCATTTCCTTGCCAGGCTTTGGCTAATTCCTAAGGCCTGCTTCCCCATCCTCACTTTCTGGAGATTCAAGGGTTCAAGAGACAGCAAATTCCTTCTGCATACTGGAAAACCAGTCCCTCCTGTGTCTGAGCACCTCACAGCGTGAGGGACTGAGGCATTGCTGCGGCTTTCTCCCACGGAAAGCAACTTTCTCTTCCGCCAGTTCCCCAGAGGAAGGTCAGCAAGCAAGTTTCAGGGGAACAGGACCCACTTACCTAACTCCCTAGGATCCCTCTGTTATTTGCATTCATTTAGCGTTCTTGGAATTCTGTTAGATTAGTGAAGTGGCCCGGAGGTGGGAAATGCTGAAGCCGACTTTCTGCCAGAGTGCATGTTGACAGCCAATTCTCTGGTTTTGCATGTTTTATACAGTTTTGAGTCCAGATTATCTTGCTCAAGGAAGCCTGTGTGGTCACAGTCTTAAAAGGGCCTGACTTTCTCTGGGGTAGAAAGCGGATTTGCTTCCTGACCAGGATAATAAAGATAATATCTCTCTCCAGGCAAAGGTTGGGAAGGTCCAAGCCTTTGTGAAATAAGGGTTTTTCTCAGCTTCTGATTTCTCGGCCACGATGCGAATGCACTGTGTGCCACGTCCACCTGGGCCACCCCGTGTCACTTCCATGAGGCCTGAGGGCAAGGAAAGCCAATGGGAATGTGAGTCTTGTGATTCCTGGGGGTCTATGGGTAATGAAGTTATTTTTTTTCTCAGCCAGGAGTCTTCTGAGCTAGGGCCCCCCAAACATTGGCAGGCTAAGTGGTTAATACGATTGAGTAACCTTTACAGTCTATGAAAGTGCTTATTATGCCTTTGGCTGTTACTAGACTCCATGCCATTGGGTCTTAGTTACGCCACTTACTGGTTATAGGACTCACTATGTCACATGCTAGCCTGGTCCTCACTAACAATGGAGCTTTCTAGTTATGCCACTGACATGTATCAATAAGCAGCAGCAGTAAAAACAATACTATCAATAATAAATGTAATTAGACTGATAACAATGACAATAATATTTGCCAATCAATATCATCGGCCATGCTTATGTAACCTAGCTTCCTCAGGCATACTTCATACATTAAAGAGGTATATGTATTGCTATCATAACTCGCCTCTTTGCACATAACTCAAGATGAAAGGAAATCCTTTTGTTCTCTGTATTTATGTAGTCTCCGCATGGAATCCTTTTAGTATCATCTTCCTTGCCCATGTTGTGTAGGTTGTCCTACAGGGTCTCGCTACAGATCGGACTCGTTGGGATCCTCCTGTTTTCAGCCTCCCAAGTGCTCGGATTACGAGCTTGCACCACCACAGCCAGTCTCAGTCGCTGTCTTAGTGCACCCTGGGGATAGGGCCAGTACAGCAGGCTGGGGACTGAACCTTGGTCTCTGTGCCTGTCTAGGCTGGCGCTTTACTCAGCTGTGCTATCTGGTTGGCCAAGTTGTCTAGAATTCTTTGTGATTCTACAGAAGTTTCTCTTCCCTTCAGGAGTGAGCTCAGAAAAGCATTGGAAGGATAATTTTTTTTTTTTTTTTGTAAACATGTTGCTTCTCGAAGCAAAATATGGTCTCTTTTGCTTCTGCATTGCAGTAAGTGTTTCCTCTTGTCCCTAACCCCATCTTTCACTCATATGCAAGGGAGGCATGGCCATCTCACTATTGCGATAACAAGAAACACTCCACTGTGGCTCGCTGTCATCCTCTCAGAGCCTTCAGAAAACCAGCGTATGAGGCTCATGATTCCCTCCCAGAGAACAGAGGAGTCCTTACCTCCACCTGCAAAGGCTGATGGCCAAGGACAAGTGGAGTCAGAAGAAGGCAAGGACCCCTCGTGCCCTCAGTCAGCTTAGTGTAATGAAGAGACAGTTATTTCGTTATGCTCATTCCTCTATACTTACAATATAAATGGATGTGGGAACTGAAGCAGGGATGGGAGGGAACAATTGACCTATCTCGAAAAATTCACCCTGTCTTTCCTTAAATCCCTTCCAGAGTCCTGAAGCACTGCTTTTCCTATGTAGATGCCTGTGAATATTTGCTTTGTCTGTGCTATGTGTATGCTCATGGAGCTGAGCAGTTGGCACCAACTGGGCCCCGGATGGTCAGTGTTTAGTGGCATCTCTAAACAGTGCCTAAGCACTGCACATTGGTATTGTGTGGTGGGTGTACACTAGATAATAAACAGAGGAACTTAAGCAGCTCCCAGAGGCTCTCTTCAGCACCTTCTGAGTTTGTCATTTCAGTAGTTGCTTTATGATGTTTACCCATTATAAACTCCAATGCTTGATCGGCCGTCATCAAAAATAGAGCAGGAATATCATATCCCACGGGGAGACACATGTTTTTCTTTGCTTCTCTTCTACAAATGGCAATCAGTATGAGATTCCTGAATGTCAGTCACCGGCTTCCAGAATACATTAAGAAACAGAAACCAATTTCTCACCGGGGATGTTCCATTTTAAGGGACCAAAAGAATGTTAGTATTTTTTTTATTAAAAGGAACTACAGAGCGAAGAGGAATCTTGATTGCTTCTAGAGCTCCATTAGCCCTCTCCCCTCAAAACAAAACAACAGAGCATTGAAAAGGTAGGGAAAGGAGGGCATATCTCAGTTGCTTCCTGGCATTTGATGTGGAATGAGTAGTCTGTCTTTCTGGCATCTGGCTGCCATGCCTGGAGCCACAGCTTACTACACATTACTGAAAACACACAAATAAACTCTGGTGCTCAGAGTGCAACACTTACTAAAGAAGTTGTCCCTGATCCTGGAGAGTGAAGCTCTTTAGTGCAAAGGCACTGTGACTATAATTTCTGAATTTTACTAAGACACTGAAGGCTTAACTTCGAGCTGTCAAGTACTGAATACTGCCATAGGTCAAGTGCTTCATGGGTAGTATCTCATAGCACCACATGAGGGGATAGCCACAGAAAACTAAGTCTTTACATTGCTAGGTTGTGTCTTCCAAGGGGACTAGGAAAGGCAGGTGTTCTGCTTTCTGTCTTTTGTTTCAGACAATCAAGGGAATAGGCTTTCTTCAACACATTTTCCCAGTACTCTATGATGCTTCCCCTTAAGCCTAGAGGCGTTAGGGCCAAGTACCCACAGACCAAAACAAAACTATCTTCTTCATACATTGAATACATTACATATTTTTTCAGGAAGGGGAATGTAATATAGAGGGGACATCATATAAATATTTGTTTGTAGGTTCTGTGATCCAATGTCCCTGAGATTGATTCCCCCAATCAAAATAACTTTATTTCACAAGACCAGAGTTGTTATAGCTATTAAAATAGCAATAGTAATAATAATAACTCTAGAGCTGATAAGATAGCTCAATGGACTGAGTACTTGCTTACGCAAGTGCAGGGAAAAGGGTTTGATCACTGACACCACATGCCATATCAGCCCAGCTCCCAGGGCATACTGAGCTGGCCACTGAGACTGGGCATGGTGGCTGTCTCAGTTACTCTTCTTTCATTGCTGGAAAAAATACTGGACGCTCAACTTAGGGAAGAATAGTACATGGCAGAGAGTAAACTTTCATGGTAGTGGCAAAGAGCAAGAGTGAAGGGAGAGAGTAGCAGCAGCTTAAGCAGCTAATTTCTCTTCTTTCCTTACATTGAAATGCAAACCACTTGCCCCAGGGGAGGTGCAGCACCCCCAGCCACAATAATCAATCACAAATTGCAGAACCCACCCCATGACTGCCTGAGGTTTTGTGGGGGACACCTATCCACAAATCATAACAGTGGCACATGTCTGTAATCCCAGCACTGGGGAGGCTGAAAACAGAAGGATCACTGTAACTCCAAGCTACATAGCGAGACCATATACCAAATATATAAAAATAAAGGTTAGTAATAGTAATAATAATAATAATGGCTCTGATTTAGGGTTTATGTGACTGTTGCAGAGAGGGAAGAGTTAGAAATATGATTGTTCCACTGTATGCGTCCACAGAACCTAGGGACTGCCATGAGTTGCATTAATGGCTTCCTTTGTAAATCTTGTACTTCTTGTATCAAGTATTACGATGCATCTTATATGTTGTGTTATACTTTCACATCTGGCCGTCTTATGGGGCCAAAATATGCTAGGCCAAAGAAGAAGGACTTTATGGAAATGTATGCAGATTAACAGTCCTCTCAAAATGCATATTTTTCCTGAAGACTTACAGAGATACAGAGAAACTACAACAGTATAATTTCTCACTTTCACAAACTCGATTTCTTCCACAGTTTTAGAAAAGATGGCCACAGTTTTGTTTGTGTGGGAAAAGCGGCCACACACCCATTTGTCACCCAAGGTAAAGGAGGTAGAAACAAAAGTAAAATTTTGCACAATGCTTTTGTTTAGGAACCAAATTGCTCAGACATAAAAGCAGTTGTCAACTCAGGAACCATTGAAGTATCACTAGAATATGACTCTGCATTCTGGAAATTATTCTTGCTATCCTAGTAATTTGGAAGCAAACAGCTGCTAACCTTCCTGATCAGCTGATATAGACTTTTGAAAGAAGTCGATAGGACTGGAGAGAAACCTTTCTTATTTAAGAGCTCAGGAAAAAAAAATGACACATGGAGACTAGCTTGTTCCACCAGATTTCTTCACACCTGCATGCATATAACACATCATTTAAAAATTCACTAACAACATTTGAAATTGAATTCATTTTAACTTGGAAAAAAAATACCAAGAAAACTGCTAGTTACCAATGGCCAAGAAGGAAGACTGTACCACATAAGAAACAATTTCTGGAGTTCTGCAAAAAGCTAATTTTGTTCTTCTTCTTATTATTTTATTTATATTACAGATATTTTACAAGTTCCATAAGATTCCATCCCACATAAGACAGTGAATCTAAGCATGAGAGAAGACTGAATTTCCTCAGTATTTCACAGTTACTGAAACACCTGTGCTAAGTAGTTTTCTGTGTATCAGCTGTGAAAACTCACTGTTCAGTAGCCCTCCAGATTTCTCATTTATTCCCTATGGTGGTGGATTCTGGGGTCCTCACAATGGGTTATTGTTGAGGGTTTGAAAGAATAGTGGTTCAAGAGCTTCATAGTGAATTTAAATAAAAATACCACCAGCAAATTGCACCCACATGCCTTACATAGACTGTTTCTACCTCTTTTAAGATGCTGCCTTATCTGGAAATTAATTAAGCAGAAACTAGATGGGCACAAATACCACAACATTCAGAAGCTTAATTAGCAGATGCTTTTTAACTTCTCAACAGGTCTTAGCCTTGTTGGTTACTTTGTTTCTTAAAAGAGGAGAAAGCCAAGCGGTATTATTCTTTGCTTCTTTTCAGAGAGGCAACAAGCGTGGAAATTTAAAAATAGATCAAGGGATGCTCAGAGGGCAGCTCCCTAGCAACCCGGGCTGCATTACTGGCATGCTAACTTGAGTGGCTTGCGCGCAGGCAGGAGTGTGGCAAACCACGCCCACCGATAGCAAAGCCTTGAAGGCAATGGTAAGGGCGAAGCCGGGTTGGGCACACGCGCAGGTTCCACAGGCACAGGTCCTCACCCATTCCTTATGACACCAAGGAAAGAAGCTTTGGGGTTGTGTCCAGGAAGTTCCTTCAGTACAGCCTCTACCCAGGCTGCCAGCCTATCCTCCGGAGCCAGAGCAGCGGGGCCCCGAAGCACACAGAGCTCTGGGTCATCAAACTCAGGAGCGAAGTTATTTCCAAAATATTTGCTGTCTAATAGTCAGAAATCATGGCTCTCTGCCTTTTCTTTATTAAGTAACAAAATAGAAAACAAAAGATGGAATATTTACTGGTAGTCTTTGTGTTTCGTGCTATGGAGCTTGTTTTTGAGGTTCTTGTGTGGAAAAGAAAAAAAAAAAAAAAAAGGAGAGAGAGACAGAAAAAGTACCCTGCATGTCATATAGCTGCAGAGCTCAGACACCCTGGTGTGCACTGTGAAAATATCATAGATAAATATGACATCAGATTGTCTGCCTACAATGATATCATTTCTTATTAAAATAAAAAGCAGAAAGGTACAGAGACTAACAGTGCAATTCTGTTTTTCAGTCAGTCTTGCTCAAGAAGCTATGCAAGGCCCATCTTTGTGTCAAAGGAGCGTAACTATTGAACACCAAGCCATTAACCGGATGTCTCCTCCCCCCAAACCCCTTCTTTTTGAAAAAGGGGGAGCAAGGCAGGGTGCTTGTTTAAACTGCTTTTTTGAAGGAAAATGCTAAGAAAACTACCTTCATTGAAAATATTTTTCTTCCTTTTGATATTTTAATCACTTCTTCCCTCTCTTCCTTGTCCCCCTCCTTCCAAGATACACATCTCAAAGAGCCTGCCGTTCAACACTGCTTATAGAAATGAACACTTGTCTTACTTGGATTTCTGTTTGTTTAGTTGAAATGGCAATAATACAAAAGGAAAAGAAGGAATAAAATGAACTTTCATATTTCTCTTGCTCAACACAGGGGATACACTGTACAGTTCCAGGTGAGGCGTGCTGCCCCCACCCCAACCTTCCCTTCTAGGTACTCAGAGGTAATCATGACCCTGAAATCCGTGCCAATCATTTTGAAGCTTTTCTCTGCACCTGCATTCGAGGTAAACCTCCCCATAAACAAGGTACAATACCGTTTTTTTTTTGTATTTTCAGGCATGTTTACAGGTGTTTAGATTGTAAAACTTTCCTTTTTAATACTACAATTTATTTTTTTATAAACTCAAGATTGCCCATGCAAATGTTAATATATTGTTAGTCCGTGTTAGTATACTTGTTTTCATTTCACACATTGTTTTCGTGAAGGCATATGACATAATTTAATTATACATTCTTACAATTAAGTCCCCCTTTCCACTTTTGGTCCAATTATTAAGAGATGTTGTTGTTATCATTCTTACTCATAATTACAGATAAATGCGTATGTGCTTGATGCAGATATCATGTCCAACATACATGTTTTCAGCTAAAAAATAATTTGATAACCTATGGAGAGGTTTTTTCCAACCTATTAAGTAGAGTATAATGTATTTAATTTTTATTAGACATTACCAAGGTGATCTATGTTATGCACAATATTCTCATTATAACAATTTGCAGTAGGTAATTTTATCTTCCTTGCATAGTGAAGGAAACAGGGAAGCAGGTAGTTTAACCAACTGAAGAGCACAGAGCTGGCCTCACTGCAGCATACAGGGGCGTTCAGCCCAAATTTTGCAGCCCAGATCCCCACACTCTATGTATGCCACGGGACAGCAGATGTACAACTCTGGTGTCCCACCTCCTCATATTGCATATTATTCCCAAAAGAAAAGCATTGCACGTGAACCCAATGTCTTCTTACTTAGATCCACTTTCTAAACATGTAACACTGTGCTAGTTAGCCTGTAACAATCAGATTTTTCAAAGATAAAAACAGAAATCTAAATGGGAAGGTAAATATGAAGAAGCATTTTCCATTATGAAACTCTTAATGGTAATAAAGGTCACATTATTTATAAAATACACAAATGGTAGTTGTTAATGTATAATAATGATATCAAGTTTGCCAAAAATTAAAAGATATTGTATTGCTGTTGATTAAAAAGCTAAGCAATGAGAAATGTTTATATGTAAATAAAAGAAAAACAAAAGAAAATGTGATGGATTGATTTGTTCATCATCTGTTTGTTGCTTGCTCCTGTATCTGAAGGACTGAAAGTATTATTATTATTATTATTATTATTATTATTATTATTATTATTATCCTCAGTGCTGATAGGTTTTTAGTAGAGGCAAAGTAACTGAATTCATTCTTTGTGTACCAACGACTTGCAGTCCTTCTCCAAGTTTAGCTTTAGCTTTCTTCCGCCCTCCCTTATTTTCTTCCTTCTTTCTTTCCTTTCTTTTCTCTCTCTGTCTTTCTGTCTCTGTCCCTTTCTCTCTTCTTTCTCAACAAGCAGTCTTAGTTGTTATCACTGATAAAAAAAAAATCATAAATCCCTAACTGCACTTACTAAATCATTAAGTTTGCATTTGTTATCTCATCAAATAATTTTGTAAAGGTATTTTTTGCCTAAAGCAGCACATAAATTTCAGTCTTCTTCGATATCACTTAGTTATTCTTACAAACTATTCAGAAAGTGTTATATTTGTAAAGGATAATTTAAAACCTAACTTAGAAATATTATTTGGAAGAGTTTAAAATACTTTCGAAAATAAAATTTTGAAAAGCTCAGACATGAGATATGCTTTGTTTTTTAAATGTACCATGGTTTTCTGCAACAAAATTTTCTATGTAAACTTCCCCAAACATTTTATTTTAAAATGTGTCCTCATAGCAAGGAGTATTTAAAAATATGTTCTCTCACTCTCTTGTGAAATTATCAACTTTACTTCAAAGAGAGTGTTTAAGTATGCCCTTTTGAAAATATATATCTTCCAGATAACATATTCACTCATAACTTATCTTTGAATACAAGAACTCTTTGAAGAATGTTGCCAAGAGAACTATCTGATAATTTCAAAGAGGGACAAAAAGTGTTTTATCAATCCATACTTTATTATATAATACGGAAGGTGTTTTCTATATTTTAATAATCTTGCTTTTATAAAATTAGCTATATTGTTGATAATGTGCATTAATTGTGTGTATTTCTACCTTGCTCTCAGGTGAGATGTTGAATGAACTGTACATTTTATGCCTTTGCTGTAACCTTCACCCTGGAGTTCCTTTATATTCCATCCACTAAGGTATGTCATGAATAATTCTGCTTACTGGAAAAATCCCACCTACTTTCAGACAGCATGACTGTACGATAGTAAAAAGTATAGCTTGGGAATTAACATCCCCTTCCTTTAGTTAGTCAAAGTGAAAAGCTCTTTCTTAGTAAATTACTGAATGAAAATGTAGCAAATACTACGGGGTGAAACAAGCTACAATACTTGCAAATTCATTAAATATTAGAGCTAAGCCTTATATTTCATAATTCACCCTGACAATTCCTACAAATTTCTGTCAAAATATTCTTGGCATCATTTTATAAAGTTTATGATTTTTTTCATTTGAAAGAGAATAAAGTAACACTGAAAACAGAATTTTAAAACAAGATCATAGGAAATTAACAAGGATTATTATATTTCACATCATTATCTCCATATTAGTTGTTCAGTTCACCCAATATAGACATGCAAAATTGAACAATCAGTATAAGCATTGATATTTCATTGGACTAATAGAAATTAGTACAGTTATCTTAGATATCTTGTATGTGTCTTTCTTTCTTTCTTTCTTTCTTTCTTTCTTTCTTTCTTTCTTTCTTTCTATCTATCTTTCTTTTCCTCCACTCCAGCTGTACTTTACTTTTGAGCAATTTCTTTTCCTTTCACAATATCTATTGTGCATAATGAATCTTATTTACTCTTTTGATTTCTTACACTAAGGAGAAAACTTGATGTTTACACATTGGAATCTGATTCATTTCACTTAGGAATATGGTATGTAGTTGCATCCATTTATTTGTCTATAAAATCCTAGCGTTTACCTTTCATTATAGCTGAGTAGTACTCCATTATATAAAAATATCACATTAATTTTATCCATTTCTTAGATGATATGCTTTTGTGTTGCTTCCAATATTTAGCTGAGACAAAATCATATACACGTATCACTGTGGTGCTTCCCGAGGTGAGATGTAATCTCAGTGTTGTTTTAATTTTCATTTCTGAAACAATCAATGATGATGAACATTTTTTTTCATATATTTATTTACCATTCATGTTTCTTCACCTCCAACGTATATTTTCATCACAGATGCCTATTTTTTTGACTGGTTATAGTATTTATTAACATTTTTATGTTTTTAAAGCTATATTTGCAATACCAGGAAGAAAAAATTTGTGTCTTTTATTTCCGGCTATTAAGAGACTTTATCCTTTTAAAATTTAATTGTTAAGTGTAAGAAAATTTTGCAAGGTGCTGGAGTGAGCATTGTATGTCCTATAGTATCTGAAACAACTCCAGGCCTTGCCTTCAAGAAGGTTCTAGACAGTTTTTTTTTTTTTTAATGATTTACTCATTGCCGTGGCTTCATTCTACTAACAGGAGTTAATAGGTCAAAGTAGGACCTATATTTTGTGCCAAGTAGATCACAGACCATAATAAGTATAAGTTCTTGTATCAGATTCAATTCCTGGCAAATAGAGTATGTGGGAAGCAACTTTTCCATGAACCAAATTTAGCTGGATAATTAATATCTATTTATTATGCCTGGTTTTGTTGCACTTAGGATTTTGTTCTAGTGTTACTAAAAATTTTCAACTGTCCCTATTTTGCAGTATAAGAATATTTTCATCTCCAATTTACCATTTTGTTCATAAGAACAAAGGTAGGCCACTTGTCTATTTTAGTTCAAACTTCATAATATAATCTTCAAGCATATGTAGACTGCAATATATCTCAGTATGTTCAATTCAGAAAACTAACGGTGTCTCTGTTAGTTTTCCCATAGATTTTACAGTGTCCCTTGAAGATAGTTTAAATCAATGTATATGCAAAATGTTATTAAAGATAATTATTTCTTGCATACACATGTATAAGGTGGGATTAAAAACAATGCTATGGAATTAAAATTTTTAAAAAATTGCACTACAGACATATTGACTTTCATCTCTCAAAATACTTTGTCTCACTTCGAATACACTTCTTCCATCCTTCTTTCCAGTTTCTGAAGTAGTCCTGGAAGTCCTTCTCCATGATGGACAATGTTTCTGCCATCATGGTTCCTCTCACATTCTGAAATGACTCAATGTATTTACTTTTGATGATCATTTTGACTTTGGGAAAAAGCCAGGAGTCATATGATGCTGGATCTCACGAATAAAGTGGATGAAGACACACCATAATTTTGTCATGAGCTGTCTTTATGCTGGACGACACCTGGCAGCAGGGTTACTGCATTTTTATGATCACACTTCATAAAAACATTCATTAGACAGAACTGCCAGAACTGCTTGAAAAAATGGTAAGAACAACAGAAGGCATTTGGTGGCAATATGACTTTTACTGGGGTAAATTTGAAAATTTTTAATATTCACAATACTTTTTGAGTATCACTTGTAAATAGCAAATGTAACTTTCAATACTTCTTTGCTTTACACTGAGGTAGCCATCTTTATACGTTGATCATTTTAAATTCTAGGCCAAGTTTAGGGAGTTCAAGCCCAGGTTGAAGTTTACTTACACATTTAACAGGGAGCTTAACTCATATCCACCACATACAGGTCACAACTTTAACGAGGCAAATTCTGAAGAGTTACAGAAATGGATGCCATTTTCATGGCATCTACCATTGTGTAAGTAAGTAAAGCACTAAGTACTTATATATTGGCCATGCCTAGGTCCTCCATCGTGTACTCTAGGTTTTATTCTAGAACTTACAGAATTTCAGAGCTTAGTAAAGTTTTTAATAAGTGTATGTCTGTATGTCTGTGTGTCTGAGTGGGCCTGTGTGTATATGCCCCCAAAACAGGTCAGTCTATATAGGTTTATAAATGGTGATTATTACTCACTGTGGTTTGTGTGTATCTCTTCAAAAGTTCATGCGTTGAAAGTTAATGGCAGAGCTTATTCCAGACATGTGGTGCCCGCCCAACCTCATGCAAGAAAGCAGCCCTAACTGGATGCACATGTCCCCTGAACACAAAGATGCAAACATTCACTATCTCCAAGCTGGTTATACATTTTGCTTCTCTTTAACACAGGGAAGCAGAGGTGCAGAGAAACCAAATGACCTTAGGCTTGATGACAGAAATGCCTCAGGACAGAAATTAAGTTCTAAAATCTAACAAACCCAGGAATATTCAAGCTGGGCAGAAACTTCAGTGACTCCAGATGCAAGGAGTAAACCTGCCCTACCCCAACCAGGCCAGCAACTTCAGTAACTCCAGGTGTTAGCCTCTCAGAACAATTGGGTGAGAGATAACCATAGGAGACTGCCACAGAGAGAGAGAGAGACGTGGCCAGAGGTAGGCCACGTGGAAGGGAATGCTCAGGCTGGGAAGCACGTGGCCTCAGCCCCCTCGAGGGAGCAGTCAAGCCTCTAGTGTAGAGAGGGCCCTACAGAAACCCATAAGCCCTACAGCCAGAAAATGGCGACTGATGGGGTCTCATTCCCTCATTGTGTTCCTTGGGGGCTTGGAGCTTGTTCTCCTCTGTTTGCCTTTTCTTTTCTCTTTAAACTTTTCCTTTCTCTTTTCTTGTTATCACTTTCAGCTTTTTTCTCTTCCTTTCCATGTAGCTTTTTATTTCCTGTACTTTGCTCTCCATACATTTTCCTGCTTTATCTTGTTTTTAACTGTTTTCTATTGCTGTTGATTTCCTTTTACTTCTCAGTAGGTTGGTCCTCTCAGGCTTTTTTTTTTTTTTTTTTTTTTTTTTTTTTTTTTTTTTTTTTTTTTTTTTTTTTTTTTTTTTTTTTTTTTTTTTTTTTTTTTTTTTTTTTTTTTTTTTTTTTTTTTTTTTTTTTTTTTTTTTTTTTTTTTTTTTTTTTTTTTTTTTTTTTTTTTTTTTTTTTTTTTTTTTTTTTTTTTTTTTTTTTTTTT
>PVJA010000407.1:0-15098 GCA_004027025.1 Myocastor coypus | reverse complement strand
ATCCCATTGATGAGTTTTTCCAAATTTTCTTTTTATATTCTTCAGCTACTCAAGCCTTTTATCTTTATTGATAGATCTGTTAAACATTATGGATCCCTTAGTAGCTTTATTGTTGTTGGATCCTTTCTATTGGTGATAAAGCTATTCCTTTCAGTAGATACATACTGTAGGCCAATAGTGGGCCAACATTTAATTTGTCAGCATTCATATTATAATTATAGATTTCTTTTCCTATAGTTAACGATACTATTGTGTGGTTTGTCCTTGATGCTGTAACTGGTACTGACTGTATTACTCCCTCCAAAGTAACTGGTATTGCTATTAATGGGGATTTTGTGGGGAATACCAACATCAGGGTCACGTTGGGGTCATTAAAAATACTCCAGCCTATTCCCTGTGAACTGCGTGCTGGGACAAAAGTATCACAGTCTCCCACTCTGGGTAAATGGAGGGGGCTGGATCTTAGGACAGAGGCATAAGACCATTCTGAAGCACACCCCGCGGACTCTGCAGAAAAGTGAACATTAACTAAAAAGTCTCTAAACTAGACACAAAACACGAAGCTTTCCACATGTCAGCCTCAACACAAACAAATTGACAAAAAATAAAAATAGAAACATGAAAAGACATGCCAACAAGGTGCTTCTTAAAACTCCCAGTTCCCCCAAAGTGGTCCTGGTGCACTGAAAGGGAGAAAACAAAAACCCACGCAGCTGATTATTCAGAATGATATGAGAAGAGATGACAAAGTAGACCAATAGGCAGTTGGCAAGCTCACAGAGGATGAAGAAATATGGGGCCAAGTAAGCAAAATGACCCAAAAGTCTACAGGAGACTATAATAAAAAGTTAACAGAACTAAAAAAAAATATGCCAAATCTGAGTGATCATGATGAAAAAGAATTACAGCCCATAAAAATGTTTGAATAATATTCAGGACATTAGCATTTCCATTGAAATTATGGACAGCAGAAGTGAGCAATATAAGAATAAAGTGTCAGAGTACAAAGATAGGATGAACGTGTTTCCTAGTGAATGAAACTAGCTTACAACAGAAGAAAACGTGGCAAAAGTATCCAAAACCTCCTAGAGGGTCCAAAGAAGACTAATCCAAGAGCAAATGGACTGTGTAAAAAACCAGAAGAAAGCACATATAGTATAAGTTACCTGTGTTTCAAATAATGGAGAATTGTACAAATATGGAAGATAATTGAATCAGTGGGGCATACAGAACCTTGAAAAAAGCCATGATCAAAGAAGACCTTTGCCAGGACACATCACAATCTAAACCCTGGAAGTTCAACAAAACACAATCTTATAATCCAATTATTAAAAATCTATTACTTATTTACATAGAACTGGGTCTCACTACCTAACTCAGACTCATAGTGATCCTCCTGCAATAGACTCCTGAGTACTGAGATTACAGGTATGTCCCACCAAGCCCAGTTTCAGGGCCAGCAAGTTGCACCTGGGCTTCCAGAAATGGCACGCCTTGCAGTATTAGGGATTGAGCCTGGTTCCTTGTGCTTGCCAGGCAGGTGCTTAGACTGTCAAACTATCTCCCTAGCCCTGCCTGCCCACAAATTCTTGAAAACAGAAAACAATGAATCAGTTACGTGTGCAATCCCATTGTCACTAACAGCAAGCTTCTCAACACAAACTGTAAAAGCCAAGAGAGTTGGTAGTGAAGTGTTTCAAACCCTAAAATAAAATAACTTCCAAAATAAACTGCTCTATCCTGAGAAAAATACCTTTCAAAATTGGTGGAGAAATAAGATGTTAGCATGAGGAAGAGCACCTAAATAAATGACTGACAACCAAACTGGGACTCCAGAAATGTTTCAAGGTTACTTTATGTATTTATGTATGTATGTATTTATTTATTTATTTATTTTTCAAGGTTACTTTCAAAAGCAACACTGAAGTTAAAATGGAAAAAGGTAAAAGAGAGTGAATGCACCAAGTAGTATTAGCAGATAAGAGCAAGGGAAAGATGAGGAATGAGTAACAGGGAACTATGCAAAGATAGGAATAAATCAATTCCTATCAGTAATTACAATGTCAATCATCTCAATTCTCCAATCAAAAAACAAAGATGGGCAGAATGGATCAAGAAACAATATCCAATGGCATTCTATGTGCAGAACACACACACACACACACACACACACACACACACATGCACAATTTCTCCAGTAAGGAGCCATCAACATGCAAAACAATGTTCTATCAATGGGAACATGAGAAAATCAAGTATAGCTATCTTATTTTTAGACAAACTGAACATCAAGTCAAACTTATCAAACCAGCAAATAAGGTTCCTACATATTGGTTAAGGGAATAATTCAATAGGAAAAGTGTTATAGCTACATTTTTATTGCTGACATGAAATACCTGACACCAAAAGTTGAAGAAGAAAGGTTTACATGCACGGAATAATCACATCTGACTTCATAACACAGGCACTACTGAACATAAAGAGTCAGATCAATATGGCCTGTTCCTTCTTGCCACACAGGTCCTCCTCTGCACCATTTTTTCCTGTCTGTAACTTTCCCAGAGCTTCCCTTCTGGCTAAACTCTTAGTCTATTACCACAAATAAACATAATAACTAAACAAAAACATAAAAGAAATAAAAGAGTTGAACAAAACATTTGAACACATAGACTTAAGAAATATTTGTAAATTGTTCCATTCAACACAAACAAAATATACGTTCTTCTCGGTAATATATGGAAGTTTCTCGAAAATACCACATACTACACAATAAAGCAAGTTTAAGTAACTGTAAAAGAATAAAGTTTATATCATGCATATTATTAGATCATAGCACAAAGAAACTGGAAATCAATGACAATGCCAGAACTTATGCTATTACACAGACGCTAAACAAAACACTCTTAATTAAACACAAGACTCCTGTCCCCAAACCTAAGGATATACCTCAAGGTCCTAGCAAAACATGGGTGATCTGAACTCAAAATAAATGAAAGGAAGGAAATTAGAAAGATTAGAATAGAAATCATAAAAAAGAATAGAAATCATTAAAATTGAGAACAAAATGAATGATACAAAGAATCAATGAATTGAAGTTGCTTCTTAAAAAATAATAAATCTAACCAAAAAGGGAGAGGAAAGACTACTACAACCCAGTTAGAAATGGAAAAAAGGTAAAAATAATAACAAAGTATTTTTAATAATAATTCACATTCTATGCACCAACAAATTGGAGAATTTCAATGAGGCAATAGGAAAAGTGTTGTAGCTACATTTTTATTGCTGAAATGAAATACCTGACATCAAAAGTTGAAGAAGAAAGGTTTATTGTATCTCACAGCTTGGGGAGATTTTCAGTTCATGGTCAGCTGGGTATAAGGCAGAGTGGCACGGCAGAGGGGCACTAATAAAAACAGTAATAAAAACCTACTAAGAAAAGCCCATGTCTGGATGGATTCACTGATCAATTCTAAAAACTTCAGGGGTGATATAACACCAATCCTCCCCAAACACTTCAATGAAATTGAAAGAAAAGAAATATTTCAATGTCATTCCTATAAACTACACTTGCCCTTACCCCAAAACAAGAACACAATCAGAAATGGGAACTATAAAACCGAATTTCTTAATGCACACGGACACAAAAATTCTCACAAAGATATTGTCGAACAGAATGCAATAAATGATCAAAAAAATTAGACATCATGACTAAGGAGGGTTCCTTACATCAATGCAAGGATGGTTCAATATATGCAAATTAATAAATGCAATAATCACATAAAGTGAAACTAGAAAAAAATAACATGTCCATCTCAAAAGCCTTTGATCACCACCAATGCCTTTGATGATGATCTTATGATAGAAACACTGATTACAATAAGAATAGAATGATTTTATGTTAATCAGATAAAAGCCATACCGACCTTATATCAAGTGGAGAAAAACTGAAGGCTTTCCCTCTATAATCAGGAATGAATTTGTCCATTGTCACCTCTCTTACTTAACATAGTATATCAAATATTAGCAAGATAAGTTAGGTAAGATAAAGAGATAATAGGTGTTCAGAAACTGACAATCCACACACAGAAGATTGAATTTATACCCTTATCTCTCACTATGTACTAAAGTCAAAATAGACCAAAGAACTGAATGTTAAAGCACAAATACTTAAACCTGATAGAAGAGGAAACATTGTTGAAGATGTAGGCACAGGTGAGGACTTTTTTGTGATAACTGGGTTGCATAAGAAATACTGCTATGAATCAACAAACAGGATCATATCAAATTAAGAAGCTTCTGCACAGCATAAGAAACAGCCAACAACACAGAGAGAGGAAAACCTAAAGAATGAAAAAATACATACATACATACATACATACATACATACATACATACTGGCTATTGGGCAGACACAGGAATCACATGCAGAAATGCAAAGTAAAACAATACAGAGATTCCATTCTACCCTGTGCTCAGGGAGAGATACAGAGGAAGTGGAATACAGATGGGAGGGAATAGAGATACAGATGGGAGGGAATCAGAAAGGAAAAGGGAAGAGGCATTAAGGGGTGTTGTGTACAAGGGCAAACCTCACCCAGACTGTAAACAGCACGTAATGCCAACGTGGACTAAGCAAAATTTTGAGTAATGAGATAAAGGTGTTTCTTAAAGAATAAAGGACACTTCTGGGCAGCATGCTCCCGGTGACAGTTCACACCATGAGGTGATTATTGGGAATTGAAGCTTTTCCCTTAAGAAGGGAGCTAGGAGCCAGTGTGAGATATGTGCTAACGGGATTTCATTCATTTTTGTCCTCTGCTTTCTGTACTGTGAGGAGAGAGATTTTCTTCCTCCTGGACAAGGTGCCATCTCACAAGGAGACAGCATGGCTCACCAGCTGCTTGCGCCTTCACCTCAGAAGTGGAGTGCCTAGCCTTGCGAACCTTGGGAAATAAATGTCTGGCTTTTTTGTTTGTTTGTTTTTTTGTTTTTTTTTTCAAACTCCCTGCTCTGTGGTATTTTTCCATTGTAGTACAAAACAGAGCCAGAGTGTACCTAGTGGACCATGAGAAATGGTGGAGGTACAGTGGTACTTTGATGGTAAGGGCCAAATGGCTAATTGTGGAACATTTATAAGGAAAGGAGAAAGTGGATCATGAAGAGAGAGAACAAGATTTCAATGTAGCTAATTCAGGGACACTACAAGGGGGACAGGACCAAGTTCTCAAAGCACCCCTTTAGGTGTCCTGAAACATCAAAACACTGAGCTCTCTCCCAGGCCATCGTTGGGCCCCTGAGCACAGGGAGAGGCATTACTGCAGTGCGGCAGCAGAGACCCTCCAGGAGTTCTATGAGAATCGGCAAGAAGGAGAAAGCCTCAGCACCACACAAGTACCACAGGAGTACTTCACCAGTCCCAGGGGGCATGCTGAAGACTTCTTCAGCGCTCACAGTAGCGTTGGCTCTGAAGACTGTAAAGGGGGATGGAGATCAAGCAAAACAAATAAAAGTGAAGTAAAAGTGTAGGACAAGCAGCTGCTTCTTACGTATTTATAACACTTTGGTTAAGACACTGGTCTCAATGTCACGCGTGCCTGGATGTAAAAACCACTGCAAACACAGGGTACCTGAGTTATCTAGCCTAAGGAATGTGGATTTCACATTTGTGGGTTTATACATCTGTAAACATAAGTAGAAGCAGTAACTGCCTATGTGGGTGCTATGCCAAATGTGTGATTAGTTAATGGGTAGAAAATGCTTAACCTAACACTTGGCTTACATAAGCCCTTGATAAATTTGAGCTCTTACAATTATTATCTTACGGGGAACTTGAACCACTTTTTGTCATGCTCATGCCTGAAGGACCGCAAGCTTCTAAGTTCGGAAGCCCATTCTTTCAATATTAACAGCCAGATGCTACAAGAGGAAGATGAGGATTTACAGATGGAGTTTTGGGGAGTAGAATGCTGTCATCACAAAATGAAAGTCCCAAATGACCAGGGTACAAGCACTCCTGGTTACCAATTAGTTTGTTAAGGGAGCTGCTGCCTTCCCGTTAGCACTAATAAGTAGTTAACTGCCATATCTCTTTCATATCAGTTTATGTTACATACTTTTGACCTTTGTCTGCTCTGTAAATAACAACGCAAAAACAATGTGACAACAAAGAGGCAGAAGAGGGACACTACAGGGTCAGAAACGAGCACACCCTTATTGTTTAATTGTGGAACCTGACCCAGAATTTCCATCTCCTGCCAGCCACCGTGCCTGAAATTCTAGCCTACTTTCAGCCTTCCTATTTTTCAACAGTTTGCCATCCTTGAGAGATCTAATAGAGTTTTCAGCCAAAGCTTTAATAAGAAATCACTTATCATGTTGTTGGCTTAGAAAAAGACAACATGACCTTATAAAAATGGAAAGATGAGCAGAGAAGAACCAGGATGGGAAGCAATATTACAAGGGAACAGATTTCCAATTGGACCTTCCTTTTTGTTTTGGAAGAAATAACATGGTTTGCAATAATGTTATCTGTCTTGCACACTCAAAACTTTGGGTTCAAGATTCTTCTCAAGAAGAAATCCTACCTAAAATAGACTGAGGTACCCAGAGGCCCTTAGGCTCTGAGCATTCTCTGGTGTAGAACAACTGAAAATGTTAATTAACCATACACTTATGCAGGCTTCAAATGATGTGGAATATTTTTATAGATTTCTCTCTTTTTTTGGTCTATATTGATATTTTGAGCTTTTGTTTTGATTAACAAAATGCATTTACTTAAGCTTTTCATAAAATAGGGTAAACAGTATTTTAAAGATTGGCTTCCAAGTAATAGTTGTGAGTTTACTAGAAAAACAATCAGCAATACTCACACAGCATAGATCTTTGTGAAGAGGACATAATGTAGCTGATCTGAAGACTCCCTGAAGCCAGTCTGCAGTCTCAAGGAGAGGACAGACTGTTGTGAGGATGATTCAGTTACTCGGTAGTCAACATTGAGGAGATCTGTGAGTTTCTAAAATTCACGAAAGTATTGTTCCAACCTTTCTTACCGACAGCAGCAGCGAAGCTGAATTACTGGCACTAAGATTGTAAATTTAAAGGACTGGGTTGAATATTGTAAAGGCTTGCTAAGCGGTGGGCTCTGTTATTTCTTATCTACAAAATGAAGCAGGCCGAGTCTCGTGCCTCATAGTCAGTCGTCATATTCCAGCATCTCTCACACAGCATGCAGCTGTGGAACTACGAAGAATGCAACGGGTGAGTGTCCGAGGATTCTGAAGAGTAATAAGCACACTGGGAACAGTGTCAAGTGTCCACAGTACTACTGGACTCAGTGTCAGTGAAGGAACCAGCTTGATCATTTGATTGATTTTGGGAAGGAGGAACTGTTTTGTTTTTCTTCTGGTTTTCCATAATCCAATCTCCATGTAAGGTGAAGTTCAAAGGCAGTTTTGAAGTACAAAGCCAGCACTTTTGTCTTCCAGCTGGAGGAGAGGGAAGGGTGGTTTCCAGCACTAGAAGATCGTAGTGAACACCCTGGCACACACACACACACACACACACACACACACACACTTTGTTTCTTGCATAATTTTTTCAATTTTTTTCTTAAAAATCTATTTAGGACAGGGTCCTCAGGGTCTCACTACGTAGATCAGACTCTCAGTGATTCTCCTGTTTTCAGCCTCCCAAGCACTAGGATTATAGGTGTGTGCCACCATGCCCAGTCTTAATCATCTTCTCAGCACAGCCTGGAGGTAGGGCCAGCATGGTAAGCCAGGAATCCAGCCCAGGGCATTGAGCTCTGCCTAAGGAGGCACTTTACTCTGCTGAACTATTTAGCCAACCCTCTCATTTCTTATAGGATAGATGCAAATGGATCTTAGAGTAGTAGCAGTGACCCCCAAAATGGGAATGCGGGGGGTCTAGCATGGGAGAAAGGAGCACCCTTCTGTCCTCCGTGGGACTATAATTCTGAGAAGATGGGGGCCACATCTCCCAACCCCGCTTATGTCCTCCTGTACCTTGGCCCTGAGCATTGTTTTCCAGCAGTGCACAGCAACAGGTGTTTACCAAGGTCCTACCATCCATTCGTCTTTAAATTTGTTTTATGAGCACATGGGCAATCTTAGTTTTCTTTTTGTTCCATTTCCTTCCTGCCCCTCCCAACTCTCAGCAGCTCTTATTCCCCTTCCAATTTGAAAAAGCCATAATTCCATTTTTTTCTTTGATTCTCTCCTTTTAAAATTCATTTCCCTTCCCTCCCTCCCTACTCCCTCTACCTCTTGTGGAGTTTCTTCCTACTTCTCTAGAATGGCAGTATTCTTTAGATGCAGAGAACAGAAAGAAACTCTTCAGCGAAATGGAATGTACTGGAAAGATTGTGAAGAAGACAGCCAGGAGAGCCCCTCCCTAGAGCTCCCGGTGAACTGCTGCACACACAGTCGGGCTAAGCATCATGCACACATGGACATCGAACGTTTAACAGTCTGACAAGCAGACAGACCACCGACTGAGCCACAGGCGGCCCCTAGATCTGAATATCAGTGCAGAGGGTATGGGCCCTGATGTGACAGGGGACCCACCTCATGTATAGGATGCACTGTAACTTGCAGCTTCGACCAAACTTACACAACCAAACCTATAAACATTCTCCACAGGTTTAGCAAGACAGAAGTCATATAATAGCAGTCAAATTACCCTGAATTCATACAACACTACTAGACATATAAAGACCTTTCTATGGGGAAGGTGAATTAATAGAAATCAATGCCCAGATGGCAACAAGTGTTGAAATTATTCACCAAAGAGTTTAGTGAATAAAAATCCCTTAGATGCTAGTGGAACCGCACCAAAAACACATGGATAAACATATATATATATATATATATATATATATATATATATATATTGCAAATAATGAAGAAAAATAAAGTAAATGAAATTAAAATTTTACTAAATGGGCTAAGTAGTAGAGTGCATATATTAGAAAAATTAATTCATCTTGAAATGGAACAATATAAATTAATTAAAAAAGTAAAGAGCAAAAAATGTTTGAAATAAGTGGGTGACACTGTGGGAAAAACCTGGATGGCTGTGCTTACCTCAGAGGGGGAAACAGTGTGACTTTGTGTGTGTGTGTGTGTGTGTGTGTGTGTGTGTGCATGAAATAAAGGCTGAGAAATCCCCAAATGTAGTGAAATACTTAAGCTTAAAGATTCAGGTCAGCATCTCTAAAACAAGAAAAGTTCTAAGCAAAGCAGTCCTAAAACATCATTATTAAAGTGCTCTAAAATTAAGATTTAAAAATTTGAAAAACAGCATTCAAGCAAATACAAAAACAACTTGAATGACTACAGAGGTATTTTTTTAGAAACCATGAAGCCTAGAAGAAAGTTTAAAAGTTTCTAAATCTTCTGGAAAAAAACAAAACAAAATAAATTTAAGAAAAGGAACACTACTGTCAACCCAGAATTTTATATTTAGCGAGAGTACCCTTGGTTAATGTAGGACAAGCAAAAATGAAACAACATTCAGATACAGAAAAACTAATTAATTGATTGCTTGCCAAAAAAATCTGCTTTGAAGTTTAGCAAATACATTCAGACAGGAGAAACAACTTACTTCAGATTACTCACTTACTCACTCTCTTTCTTAATTATTTTTCAATTGGTCTGTAGTAAAAATCTATCAAATTTTTCTAAAGCCCAATAAATATCAGTTGGATATGGTAAGAAACAGAACGAATAGTCTTCCTCAGGCAGAAATTTTAACGATAAGGATATAAGTTTTACCTACAAGTCAGGTGTAGTGCTGCATACTTATAATCCCAGCTCTCAAGAGGCTGACACAAGAGGATAGTTGCGAATTTGAGACCAGCCTGCTCAGTATACAAGCTGAGCTCAAGGCCAGCCTGAACTGCATAAGGAGACCTTGTCTCAAACTGAAAAAACAAATAATAATAAAATTTAGCTACATGATTATATCATTTCTACTGACATGTAAAACAAATGATTATTTTAAAATCATGTTGTGTTTTAGCTCTAAAACTAAATTTTTAAAAACAAACAAACCAAAAATCAAACAAACAAACAAAAAAAAGAAAAAACCCAGAGAAGGGTCTTTTTATGATTATCACAAAAAGGAGCTGAATATATTTTAGGACATATACAGAAAGCAGGACTTTAGGAAGTAATTTGCTGTTGTAGTTGTGGTTGTGTTGGTGGTGGTGGTGCTGGGGATGGTGATGGTAGTGCTGGGGGTGGTGGTGGTTTTTGCCAACTTAAGGCAAAACAGGGTTAATGTAAAAGTGAAAATAGCTCCAGTTCTCTACTCTAAATTCTACCAGAGTCCCTACATCCCTTCAACTCTCAGATGTGAGAAAATCTAGACAACCTATCTTTTGAGCTAAGCCAAAAGATATCCTTTGCAGAGATATTACTGGCTTTAAGATCTAAACACTTACTCGAGTATCTTCAACCGTGATTTCGATAGTGATAGAAATCATGAGAAACGAAAGATCTAGACTTATCTTCATACTATTTTGAAGTTTTTAGATTACTTCTGAAAGTTGAATGTATACATATTGATCCTTTGGTAAACTAACATTTCAAGAGAAATGAAGTTCCCAACCAAATGCTAAGCTTTGGCAATGTGTTTTCTTGATAAATCTTGTCCTGCTTCGTAACTATTATTTTTAAAAGTACACTCAGTCTGAAAATGTGCTGTTTTTCTTGATTCACTTATAGTCTGCTTAAGAATTGCTTCTCCATCTGCTTTTCTTCCTTGTTTTAGTTGAAAAGCAAGAACTGCCTGCCTCAGTAGATGCATAGAGAGCAAAGTGGAGCTGTGCACTCCTTACAGTGCTAAAACCTTGTTTCCTGTTAGCCAGTTCAGACCTCCTGGGCATTTAGCTTGGCCGTGATGGCATTTCGTAGCTGACATTTCTCTGAAATATTTGCCTTGTTTAGGTTTTTGCATTGCTGAACGTATAAATAAATGACCACTCTGCACAAACTTAAGAGCTATAAAATCTGTTCTCATCCATTCAACAGGCCCCTATACAGGTCCATGTCTCTTTGCATATGAAGAACTTCATCAAAATCCATTGATCCTGCCCCAGTTTCCTAGGTAAATGGACCAATGAGAATTGATTTCCTGGGTAGATATTAAGAATTCATTGCTTCATTGTTTTGCTTTAGAAAGGCTTATAAAGATCTTCTAGAGTGACTTAAAAGTTCATTATAACCTCACTGATGGGAACTTCTTTTTTGCTTTTCTTTTCAAGTAGCGTGATGGCAGAACAGCCTACCCCTCGACAACCTGCAGGAAAGGAAAGTCCAGACTATTCTGAGCAGGAAGCAAGGAGGGAGATGCTGGTGTAGATCTGCTCTGTGGCTCCCAGCAGTGACTGTGTCTTTTTAACCCTCTTCTCAGATCAAGTGGGAAATTACAAACACATTAATGACCTCCAGTCAAATACTTGCCAAGATAACAGATGGCCAATAACACTGAGTAACCTTGACCTTGCAGTCACTTGCTCTGCCAATCAGGCAAAGGATCTCCTCTCTGGGGACAACACTGTCTTCTGTGCATCACAGCGTGTTCAACCAGCATTGCATATTTAGTAAAACACATGGTCTGTGCAGTGAATATGGACACAGTATTTTCACTCACATGAACTGAAGTGCCAGCATGGTATATAAATTCACTGAAGCCTTCAACTGCTTCTACATAAGCAGTGGAGAGAAAAATGGAACACTGCTGAGCCAGAATCAACAGTTACATTCAACATCCATAATCAAAAAGCTCTGTTTGGAGCTGATGGAACACTTGAATGTCACACAGCACACAAAGGAGTACTGTCTAAATCACAGGAAACAGCTATTGTCTATAGATTAAATACATATTATTAACTCAATGCAATCGGATAGATCTATTAGGCATGAAAACCTTGCAGATATTTCAGACAGCATTTGCAATTTGGTGACAAAGAAGAGTGCTCTGAGCAAGCCTAATACTCTACAAGCACAAATGCTTCCGTAAAGAAAACATCAGTACATGCATGGATGCTGATGGGGGAACCTGACCACAAGGCTCAATCGTTAGGTCCTTGAGACCCTGAGTTGCTAAGTGTGCAGCAAGGCAGCATTCTTTTTGAGATGGGTACTTCATCTTGGCTGGGGGGGCTGGGAGGGTGGTGTGCATTAGGCAGGCTGGCACAGGAGGAGGTGACATCTTGAAGATTCCCTGACTTGGAAGGAAGAGATGAGAGTACCAGTGTCTTCTCTAACCTCTACTGAAACTGCTGACTCCTGAGAAGTAATGCAGCTTAATGGGCAAGACTTTGCTCTCTTGATCCGAGACGAGCTTGCCCTTAAACCCTGACACTGACATGGACTACTACCTCTCTACAGTCTAGCACACTGTCTAAATTCCCTTCCTCAGTTTCCTCATCAAGCGAGGATTATATAAGGTACTATGATCATCCAATCAGGTGGTTTATGCTAATTATGGCCTTGGCATGATGCTTGGTACTATGATTCATTAATTGTTACTTACTATTAATAAATGCTCATCATTACTATTAATATATTGCTAGGCATGGTAAAATGATTTATGCATTCTGAGTATATGTCCTGCTTTAAAAGGTATTGGGAAAGATTACAATGAAAAAGTGCTTTCAGTTCTAATATCCTCTAATTTAGAATCGATTTTATTTCTAATAAGTATATATGCCTCCTATAGATGTGCAAGCGCATGTATTGCGGTGGAAGAATGTTTGTGCTGGCATTTTCTTTGCTAGTAGGTCAAAAGCTTTCCCCCATTACAACTCTATGGCATTTGCAACTTGGTGGCAAAGAGAAGTAATGAAGCCTCCCAAAAAAGTTAAGGAACTGTACAGTTATGGAGCTACCAGGGGAGAAAGCTGGTTTGCAGCAGCCAAAGGACTGGAAAAAGAGATCAGAAGCACAAGTGCAAGAGAAGGTCTCTCATAAACAGACCTGGCACAACGATGCTGTCCACTTGGACCGAGACAATGCCAGAGATGATTCTGAGATATCTGAAATTCTGACGGTGCGGCCAAGGAGAAGGAATGAGAAGTGATATTAGGGTGATTTATTTAGCATAAATAATGTATTTCTTAATTATCTGTCACATGATTAAGTCATTCTGATGTAAATAATTGAAATCAAGAGAAGGCAAGGACATCAAGTGAGCAGTGCACTTTTTACAAATGTGCTTGCCAAGGAGGTCAATTTAGATTTCACAGAAAGGCTTCGTGGCATCACTCATTTGCCTGCTCTTCCTACTGAGCACTACCATGTGCCAGGGTTGGTGCTGTTAGTTTCTGGAGATAATGATGAGTAATCTGAACTCCAAATTTAGAGCAATTCGAAAACTAATGGGGGCGTCACCTATACAGCCTTAAATTTCATCATCAGTATATTTTATGTTGAATTAATTAATTAACTTTTAATTTCTTTTTCATTTTAGTTTTTAAAAATACTATTAATATTAATGAGAAAAAATAACAATGATACAGTTTCAAAACAGGTTAGTAGGACAGTTATAATAATTAGTACATTACAGCGGGGCGTGGTGGCGCACGCCTGTAATCCCAGCACTCGGGAGGCTGAGGCAGGAGGATTGGTGCGAGTTCGAGACCAGCCTGGGCTACAAAAGTGAGCCCAGGACCAGCCTCAACTGCATAGCGAGACCCTGTCTCAAAAAGGCAAAAAATAATAATAATAATAATAATAATAATAATAATAATAATTAGTACATTACATATTATTGTCTTTGATCCTTTAGGAAAACAGAGCAAGAAGACCCAAAGATTCTCTTCCTAAGAAAGAGAACTAACAGGGGCTGGGGAGATAGCTCAGTAGAATAAGCACTTGCTTGACAAACTCAAGGACCTGAGTTCAATCCCTGATTCTGGAAAAAATAAAATAAAAAAGACGGAGAACAAACAGAAGTCCTGGATATCTAGGGGTGAAGGTGGAAAGGAGTTTTGCCACAAAAAGTAATAATGATATCCTGCCATTCAAGGAGAATTTAATTCCACTCCTTCTTTACTGTTGTCAAAGAAGAACATATTTCTCTCCATAAATGACAATTTCACTCTTTGAAGAATAACTCATGAGGCAACCCCCAGGCAAAAGTAGAGTTCAAGATCAAAGAGTAGGACTGTGGTGTAAAGAGTGTTAGGTTTTGGTGTCAAACTCCCTGTTCTTCCATGCTATCACCTGTACTCAGTAACTGGTCGACTGGCTTTGGGTGAGTCGCTTCTGTTTCTCCATTGTAAAGCACAGACAAGAGTAATAACAATCGTGTTAATTTCATAAATTCACTGTGAGCATGAAATGAAACAATGCATGCGCTATCATTTGCATAGAGTCTGAAACATAAAGGAATATTTAATAGAATCATTGTTATCATTAACATGATTATTCATTATAGTTTCTCATCGAGCATATAAGTCTCAGAACATCTGAGATTCTAACAAAAATAACAGCGTTTTGAGACTGAAACAAATATTGCTCTGGATACTGAGACTAACCTCCATACCACACACAATATCCATAATATAATTTAATTTACAAAAGTTAAAAAATTGAAAGTTTACCTCAAATTATAAAATATAGAGCATATCAGTTATTACCAGTGAGGACTTCACTAGGTTTTTCTACTTCTTAACTTTGATATTTTGACTAAGTTCTCTATCAGAATCAGTTATATTTTATCATTGGATAAATGGGCTCATTTTCTCTTTCTAATTTTTTAAAGGAGCTTCCAGAGTTGCTATCTGAAAAATATGACAAGCAAAAAAAACAAAACATGTGGGTCTCATAGTACTACATGTTTAAAGTACAATTATAGCCCCAGCCCCTGTCCTATGGTCTCTACAGAAAAATCGTACTTTGTTCATATAAGCTTACTTTTTTCCTTCCTTCATTAAATTTTCATAAAATATGTGTGACAAGATTTATCATCTCAGCCACTTTCAAGTGTGCAGTTAGAAGTGGTGTTAAATGTACTCCTAGTGTTCTATTTTCCACCTTAAGAATGGTTTCCTCCCTCCCTCCCTCCCT